>PVKP010028818.1:0-29699 GCA_004027715.1 Plecturocebus donacophilus | reverse complement strand
TCCATTGTTAAACACAATTATTGGCATAAAAGAGGTTTTTAATACCCATTTTTAGACTGTATTCTAGCCTGGGCAATAAAACAAGAATCCCATTCTCTCTCCCTCTTTCTCTTCCTCTTTCTTTCTCTCTTTCATTCTTATTTTTTCTTTCTTTTGCTGTTTCTTTCTTTCTCCTTTTCTCTTTTTCTAAAATCTCTTCATCTTTCTCTTTCATTTTTTCTTTCTTTTGCTGTTTTTCTTTCTCCTTTTCTCTCTTTTTCTAAAATCTCTTCCTCTTTCTTTTTTTTCTTTCTTTTGCTATTTCTTTCTCCTTTTCTCTTTTTCTAAAATCTCTTCCTCTTTCTTTCTCTCTTCCATAAAAAAAAAAGAACAAATGTCTTTATCATATTAATATAAAAATACTTAAGGTATTTGCATTTTGTTTTAAACTCAGTTATTCAGAAGAATGTATCTTTTAAGTTATATCCAGACTACGAAATATGATGTTTTGGTCATGATGGTGAAAAATATACACAGAGTAACATTCCCTGTTAACACATTCCCTGCACACTAGTATCAAACATAAATATTTCTGTAGTGGTGGAAGAAGGGAGAAACTTCTGGTTTCGAATACTTAGTATTCAGGGAGAATAAAGAAAATGCCCCTCTTGAAAAGTACTTTTTTGGCTTAGCCACACAGGAAAATTCAGATGCAATTTCTTTTTTGTCATCTTTTCCCACAGGTAAACTCTCAGTAAGCAATGCAACTTTTCATCACACAGGTTTTACTCCATTTTTAAATAAGTCTAATTTACAACCTTTGCATGTGCTTCAAGTTTTTCATGTTTAAGATACAAATAAAACCTCAAGCAATTTGTTTTCATCTTGTAGTCATAAAACATGTGCAGGACACAAAGATCCTTTAGCTCTTAAAGGACACACATATTAAACATAACTTATTTATTTGAATATCAACTATGTTTACATGTTGAAAAAGAGCACAGTTCTGAACCAAACAATTAAATTGTGCCATTCACATTACTTAGCTGATTTTTATTTTAAGTAATTCAGGTTATATTCATATCTACCTTGTGGATTATGAGCTACATTATATATTTCTAAGCAATTTTAAATTAATTTTGCAAAATAGTTTTCCATATAGGTCATATACATTTAGTGTCCCTAAACCAGGGGTTTCCTTAGCAATTAGACAATAAATAACTGCTCATAATATACAGCCTTTTATTATCTTTATAACCTCCTATATAATATCTAGTTGTGGCCTGTGGAAAAATGTTGTACTGATAACCCTCACCTATCAAGTAGGTAGAAGCAACAGACAGGCTCAGAACCACTATCCTAAACAAAGAAGTCAAGAGAAAGACTTAGAATAACTTTTATTCAAAAGGAAAACAAGTGAGAATATGTATGAACCTGAGGCATGTAAGGTTGGTCTGATCAACTGGCCCCAGTGGTACAAGAAAATTAATGCCCTTCATGATGTGGAATCTTCTACATCACAATAGTTATGTACTTTAAAGAAGTAAAAATTTTGAAAATCAACAGAAGCAAAGGAAATGACAAAACACTTTTGCGGCTCTCTGAAAAGAATATAGTCCACACTTGGTTATTAGTAGCAACGTTGCTGAGAGCATAAGGAAGCTGATTTTAAGATCTTACCAGGGAATCTGGTAACATTAACTATTAAACTTTATGTATGTGTATATAAATCCCTGTAAATCAGTTCTTAAAACCTTATATAATGCTTTTTTTTTTTTTTTTTTTTTGAGACAGGGTCCCACTGTCACTGGGGCTGAAGTGCAGTGATGTGATCTTGGCTCACTGCAGCCTCCACTTCCCAGGTTCAAGCAATCCTTCCACCTCAGTCTCTCAAGCAGCTGGGACCACAGGTGTACACCATCACACCCAGCTAATTTTTGTATTTTTAGTAGAGATAAGGTACCACCTTGTTGTCCAGGCTGGTCTTGAACTCCTGGGCTCAAGCAATCTGCCCACCTATGCCTCCCAAAGTGCTGAGACTACAGGCGTGAGCTACCATGTCCAACTGGTTACACACTTTTCAAAGTGGTTTTACTTAACTTCAGTCATGGATTTAAATAAAACAGAGGATTTAGACCAAGGTTATTTACCTTTTGTTTGTGTGAATGTGTGAACATATACAGATATGTATATACACACACACATGCACACATATTTATATACATGTAGATACATGTATATGAATATACATATATACCCACATAAGATTTACCTAAAAGAAACAAATTTCTATGAATAGGAAAGTTTTTAAAAAGTGATGGAAATATGGCTCTTTGCAATTCTTACCAGCACCAGTAGAGGAATCATAAGCCTATAGACACTTCTTTTGAAAGCTATAGTAGTAAACAAACGTCAATGGCTAAAAACATCTTTTAAGCTATATTATTTTCTTTAAATAAGCAGGTTGTATGCTATACACAGCCCAGTGATAAAGATTACCAAATAAAGCTTGCACACAAATCAAAGATGGAATAAAACAAATTTAAATCAGATTCATTTAAACATTTTGTAAGGAATCAAAGATAATTTTCATTTAAGACAGCTTAAACTTTGATTTGCCATAGAATACAGGTAACTTCTGCTTTATTCACAAATGAACACTGAAAATATTTGGGTTAAGTATTATGGGGCCCATAAAAGCTCATCTGTTTCAATAATTTAAAGCAAACCATTATACACAGTGAAAGATGACGTTCCCAAAAGTCCACCAAGCAAAAACATTTAGTTCTAACTCTAATTTAGTCATATTTTCCCCACTATCATGGTCATTAACAGCAGTATACAGAAATAACCCTCGAGTTGATCAACCTTAGTGTCTCCATGAATTTTCACACAAAGTAAACTACTAATCTTTTCTACAAGTGCCAAATTTTAAGAAAGTGACTAAGCCAAGTATTGTAGGGAATACAGCTGAGGAGAACTAAAAGTTTACACATAACTTAAGAAGAGAGAAGGAAGAAAAGTTTTCAAGCTGTCTGTTCCACAAGGAACTACCACCTTAAACTATGTGCCAAAGAATGCTAGCTCTAAGTGCTGCTCCCTAAAATGCTTAGAAAATGTTGTTCATAATACGTGGATTATTTTTTGAAAAAACTGAGGCATTCTGTAATTGCCTCCCTCCAAATATACCTGTAACTTTCGAAAAAAATTGTTTAACCTAGTATTTTCAAGATACTTAACTTCATAATCTTTCTTACCCATTAAGAGCTCTGCAAAGTTAGTGTTCTTTACAGCTTATTTTGAGAAACTATGTAAATTCTAGGTAATGTACCACTGATTTAGGATCTATTAAGAAATCGAGAAATCCAGCAAGGCAACAGGAAGAAAACTGCTTAAGAATGTGTAAATTTTTAAGATAACACACAAAAGATAAACACTGTAACAGGAATAGAACACCTGGTTATTACTGGTATGGTAAGCATCATCTGCGTATACAGTCTATCAAATTGTTTCAGATTATTTTTTCATCCCTATTGCCAACATTTCACCCATTCCCTTTCAACCATAGAATAATGGTAAGCTTAAATATTTTCCCAAGTTATTTTCCTTGTTATAGTCTATTTTTTCTAATCTAGTGCTTCTGAAACTTAATTTATTGCTCAAGAATAAGCAGGGATCTTGTTAAAAATGCAGGTTTTGGGGGTGAGGTCTGAAATTTCTCATTTCTAACAAGCTCCCAGGTAGTGCCGATGCAACCACACTTGAGTAACAAAGATCTAATTCATTCTGAAAGCCACGCCTTACTACTCTTAACTCAGAGAATTGTGTGTAAACATCTATATTCAATTACTGATCAAAAACTTCATGTTGGACCTATCTGGTTTTTCTCCTACTATACTCAACACAACCCTGGTTTAAGATAAAATGTATGTACAGTATAGACTTCAAATGTACAATTCAGTTATGATAAATGCATATTCCAAGTAACCCTACTACCTCCCCTTAAGGTAAAATGCATATACAGTGAAGCACAGATTTTTAATGTACAGTTCAATGAGTTTTTATAAATTTTTACACCCAAGTAATGACTACACCCCTCCCAAAAAAATACAGAACACTGTCACCACACCAACTCTGTGTTCTGGCCCAGCTCTATAAATGCCCTTTCAGTTTTCCACTGCCTATCCACTTATACTTAAAAACTGAAGTCCTTCCTTCTTCAAAGCACACTCAAAATTCACTCACATACCACCATCTAAATGTATTTATTATTTTTGACACAGGGTCTGCCTCCATCACCCAGTCTAGAGTGCAGTGGTGCAATCATGGCTCACTACAGCCTCAAACTTCTGGGCTCAAGCAATCCTGCCCACCTAAGCGTCCTGACTAGCTAGGATGACAGGCACATGCCACCATATCCAGCTAATTTTTTCATTATTATTATTTTAGTAGAGATGGGGTCTCTTTGTTATCCAGGTTGGTCTGGAATTCATGGCCACATACCTCAATATGTTGGGATTACAGGCATGAGCCACTGCACTTGGCCATTGATCTACCCAACCTTTTTTTTTTTGAGACAGAGTCTTGCTCTGTTGCCAGGCACCAGGCTGGAGTGCAGTGGTGCAATCTCGGCTCACTGCAACCTCCGCCTCCTGGGTTCAAGCAGTTCTACTGCCTCAGCCTCCCGAGTAGCTGGGACTACAGGTGTGCGCCACCACACCCAGCTAATTTTTGTTTTTTAGTAAAGAAGGGGATTCACCATGTTGGCCAGGATGGTTTCGATCTCTTGACCTCGTGATCCACCCGCCTCAGCCTCCCAAAGTGCTGAGATTACAGGTGTGAGCCACCACATCCGGGCTGATCTACCACTTTTAAGACCCAGCCATCACCATCCCACTGAACAACTACGGTTGGCACCTTACAAGTTTTTCTACCTCTATTCTTGCTCCCCCACTCAATGTATTATCCAGAGTCATCAGAGTGACCCTTTAAAAAAGCAGGTCCCTGTACTGCTTAAAATTCTCCAATGGTTTACCATCACATTTGCAATGAATCCAAATGCCCCTTCCTGTATCACAAAGCCCCTCTTTTTCTGACCTTATCTCTGCTACTTTCCCTGTTACTTTCTATGCCCTGGCCAATTGAACCTCCTTCCTGGTCCTATAATACAGCAAGACATTCCTACTTTAGGGACTCTACATTAATCACTTCCTCTGATCTTCCCCACCCTTATATGACAGGCTTTTAGTCATTCAGATCTCCATTTCAAAGTCACCTCCTCACAGAAGCCTCCCTGACAACAAAATCTAAATTAGCTACTCGGTCACTCCCTAACACAAATCCTACTTTAATTCTCCACACAGCATCTATAGTTGGTATTTATCTTAATGAGTTTGTTATTTATCTCCTCTCACAATAGCGTAAGCTCCGTGACTATTAAATTCGTCAATAGCATTCAATGCTTTAACTTCTGAACCCAGAACAGCGTCTATCTCATTAGAAGTAAATGCTTAACAAATGTTTTCTTTTTTGAGATGGAGTCTCGCTGTCACCCAGGCTGGGGTACAGTGGTGCAATCTCGGCTCATGTAACCTCTCCCTCCAGGGTTCAAACAATTCTCCTGCCTCAGCCTTCCAAGGAGCCGGGACTACAGGTGTGTGCCACCATGCCCAGCTAATTTTTCTATTTTTAGTAGGGACAGGGTTTCACCGTGTTTGCCGGGCTGATCTCAAACTTCTGACCTCAGGTGATCCACCTGCCTCGGCCTCCCAAAGTGCTGGGATTACAGGAGCCACCACACCCAGCCAATAAATGTTTTCTAAATAAATATGTTAACATATATAATATATATTCATATTATGCAGATGGAATTGTGCCTGATATCCCAATACAAAATTTTCTATAAAATCTAAAAAGAAAGCTATTGCTAGTTTTCAAACAAGATAAATCCTTGACAAGAAAGAAAGAGGAGGAAAGCATTGCACCTTTAACTTGGAGCAAAAATAACATAAAACACAGGGTAAGTCAAAGTTTAATTCACATAAAGTTTAATCATCAAGTTAATGAAAATATCAAAATTTTTGAGTTAGTGTATGGCAGAGAAAATTTAAAGTTTGTTGCAAATAATACAGTATTTGGTGTTTCCATTATTGACAAGCTATGCTGCAGAAAGAGCAATCGCATTAAATCTTAGTTCATCGGGGTCACGCTCCATAAACTTCTTGCAAACTTCTATGGCATCCTATGAAGAAAAAAAGCAAAAAAAAGTATGATTTTTCAGTGTATAAGTGTTTTGTTTACAAATGATAAACTTCATATTTTTCTAATTCATACTAATTTTATACTGCAAACTTCCTTTTCCAAAGGAGAAATAAAGAACACCAAAGGAGTGAATAGTTGGGTGCCCTAATTTGCCATGTACAAAATTATAAGATATAGTAAGTGTTCTTTTATTTTGAGACAGAGTTTCACTCTGTCACCCAGGCTGGAGTGCAGTGGTGCAATCTCGGCTCACTGCAACCTCTGCTTCCCAGGTTCAAGCAATTCTCCTGTCTCAGCCTCCCTAGTAGCTGGGACTACAGTTACATGCTACCACACCCAGCTAACTTCTGTATTTTTAGTAGAAATGCAGTTTCACCCTATTGGTTAGGCTGGTCTCAAACTCCTGACCTCAGTTGATCCACCCCCCTCAGCCTCCCAAAGTGCTAGGATTACAGGCATGAGCCACTGTGCCTGGCTGCAAGTGTTCTTAAAATGCTATTAAGGAACTTTTCACCTAAAAATCACGTTTCATTGATTCCAAGCCACACAATTTATTCATGTTTTAAAATCTCTAAAATCAGGATCAAGATACAATAGTATCCCGGATTTGATGAAATCTGGGATATAATGAGCAAGTCTTTCAATCCTATTCCTGTCTTTTCAAATTTGACAGTTGTTCATAGAAAGAGCTCTGAAAATCTCTGTTGTAGATTTTTAACACTAACTTAAACTTTCTTTTTTAATTTTCTAGAGAGAACAGGGATAAAGAAGTATCCAAATACAGAGAAAATGTTATACAAGTGACCTTTAGAGATGTTTTAAAGATGACAAAATATTAATAGCGCTTAAGATGGGCCAACAAGTTTTATTGTTACCTCTAATAAAGTTTCATCACTAGTTTCACCATGGTTAATTGGAAATGGTTTCCGCCCATCTGTGGAAAACAAACAATTGAATGCTTAGCTGTTTTTAAAGGATAATGTACTTTCAACTTCCATTTTCCAATTCCCACAGTGAGGCAAGAAAAGTTAAAAGCCATTTTATATAATATATCCTAAAACAAGTGTTTTCACATGCTAACCATGAATATTTTTATTAAAGGTTGTTAGAACTCTGCTTCCATGTTTGAAAGCCTAAATTATCTTCATGAACAGAATTTATTACAATGCTGGCTTTCATTTCCTGAAAATAATATGCAAAATTATTGTTAGATTTTTAAAAATTATGACCCAAGCTTTTATCCTTAGAAATTTAAAAAATTTCTTTTCTCACTTTAAATAGGAAGATCTCAAGTAAGGCAGACATGTTAAAAATAATGAAAGGGAACCACATTATCGTGGCTTATACAACACTACCACTAATTGTGTACTACCAATGCAGTGATATAGCAGAATAATCCAAATAGCCTAGAGTTATTTTACTGATCACCGAAATAACCAAGTTCACAATCAACTTAAATAAACTAGTTCTTTTTGAATATTATTAAAAAAGAAAAAGTCCAGAATTATTTAAACTCATGCTATCCCAAAGTCAACTGATAACTATATACCTAAATCCATAATCTCAGATGTCTTGTAAGTGGATCCTCATTGAGTTCAACTCACAAAACACAGCCCCTTCTACAATTCCATGGTTTCTAATCATAATAAAAATTTCTGAATATGCATATAGTAATAGACTTGGATAGACACTTTTTAGAAAATGAATGAAAATTAACACATAAATTAACAAATAAATACATCTCCGTATAAAGTAATATTAATTTCTATAAATTATACCATCAGAATTTGTTATTCCTATTTTTGGACTAACATTGAGATAAATATTCAAAATCCTAAAGAAACTTTTCCCTAAATTACAATGCCTGGGACGTAATTCCTAAAATTTCTAAGAACCTTTAGGAAATATTTTCCTGTAACTATATTACACATGAACACTTAATTATCTATATTTCTATGAACTATTATCTTTCTAAATTGTAATGTACATTTCTCAATAATATAAAACATCTTCTAATGTATCCTTTTGTGGCAAATGCTTATTCTTCAATAGACTGTTTATTCTATATTTATATGACTATCATATTCATTATGTGCCATCCCATTTTGGATTTTTTTAAATCTTTACATAAAAGCAAAAATATAAATAAACAATGTAGGTTGTTCCCTGCCTAACCAAATTATAAATTGATATATATTTTTTCCTTTTGTATTTTTCTTCCTTTTTAATTTAGAGACGGGGTCTGACTTATATTGCCCAGGCTCAACTTGACCTCCTGGGCTCAAGCAATCCTGCCTCAGCTTCCCAAGTAGCTGGTACTGCAGGCACATGCAACAGCGCCTGGCTTAATATATGTATTTTCCTGGTTTCCATCATCTTTTTGTGTGTCATTCATGAGACTAAAGAGCTAATAAACTCAGTTATGGCTGGGTGTGGTGGTTCATGCCTGTAATTCAAGAAGATTGCTTGAGGCCAGGAGTTCAACACCAGCCTGGGCAACACAGTTTAATAAATTAGCCAGGTATAAAGGCACAAGTCTGTAGTCCCAGCTACTTGAGAGGCTGAGGCAGGAGGAGCACTTGAACCCAGGAGTTCGAGGATGCAGTGAGCTATGATTGTTGCACTACACTCCAGCCTGGGCAACAGAGTGAGATTCTGTCTCTAAAAAAATAAAATAATAAAATAAATAAATACAAATAAAAAATAAATGGCAGTGAGCAATTTTCCTTCGAATGCAGCTATTTAAAGTAACATATAATTAATTTCAATTATTATAGACTAAGATTGTTAAACAATTGATCCTGAAATGTCAGAACAGTGTAGTTTCTTTTTAGAATAGCAGTACAGAACAAAGATGAATTATGATTTTTACCTTTATTCTAATCCTGAGGTTGGCTAACTTCAGCCCATGGGCCAAATCCAGCCCTCACTGTATTTTTAATGCCTCTTTTAAGCTAAGATTGGTTTTTATGTTTTTAAAAGACAGTATGTTGCCCACAAAACCTAAAATATTTACTACTTGGTAAATACTTTATAGAAAAATTTTGCCAAAACAATAAAATCCAAAATTTGCTGTTGTTCCAAACACCACTACCACAAAACTGTCATTTGCCAACAACTTTGGGTATAATTTAAGTAAACGCATACCCTGCAGAAGAATCCATGAGGCTCAGAGATTGTCTCACTTATAGGCCCCTAAAAGAGGCAGGAAAAAGCTGCAATTTGTGCATGGGTCATGTGACCTAAAAATCTCAGTCCAAATGAGTGATGCCACTTACAGGCTGGACAGGGAAGACAACAGTGGCCAGACTTTTTGGTAGTAACTAAGCAATTCATTCAGAATTTGTGTTTTGCATAGTTTGAGCACAAGACCTCAGAGAAAGGTGACAGCAGGGTTGGACAAGAGACAAGAGACATGACAAACACCACGAGATGCTTTTTGGTGCAGATAACCAAGCATCAGCTACCATCAAATACCCAAGGACAGCCAATAACATGAATGATGAAGCTTAAAAAGCAGATACTATACAGAAATAAAAACTTTTTAAAAATATACAGGCTTAATAAACAGAGATTATACAGAATAAGAACTTTTAAAAAGTGTACAGGCATGCCTGAGAGATATTGTGGGTTAGCTTCCAGAATGCCACAATAAAACAAATATTACAGTAAAAGGAGTCACAAATTTTGTTTCCTAGTGCATATAAAAGTCATGTTTATATTACTCTGTAGCCTATTAAGTGTACATTAGCATTATGTTTAAGAAAACAATGTACATACCTTAATTAAAAAACACTTTATTCCAAAAAATGCTAATGATTATCTCAGTCTTCAGAAAGTTGTCATCTTTTTGCTGATGGAGGGGCTTGCTTTGATGTTGATGTCTCCTGACTGAACAGGATGGTGGCTGCTGAAGGTTGGGGTGGCTGTGGAAATTTCCTAAAATAAGACAATAATGAAGTTTGCCACATTTGACTCTTTCCTTCATGAAAGATTTCTCTGTAGCATGTGTGCGGTTTAACAGTATTTTTACCCACAGTAGAACTTCTTTCAAAAATGTTGTCAATCCTCTCAAATTCTGCTCCTGATCAATTAAATTTATATAATCTTCTAAATCCTTTGTGGCTTATGGTCATTTTAACACTTTTCATGACTTCCATCTCAAGAAATCAGTTTCTTTGCTCATGTCTAAGAAGCAACTTCTTACTTGTTCAAGTTTGAGCCTGAGATTGCAGCAGTTCTGTCACATCTTCACACTCACCTTCTAATTCTAGTTTTCTTGCTGTTTTCACCATATCTGCAGTTAGTTCCTCCAGTGAAGTCTTAAACCCCTCAAAGTCATCCATGAGGAGGGAACCAACTTCTTCCAAACTCCTGTTAATGTTGATATTGTGAGCTCTTCCCATAAATCATGAATGTTCTTAATGGCATCTAGAATGGTGAATACTTTCCAGAAAGTTTTCAATTTACTATTCTCAGATCCATCAGAGGAATCACTATGGCAGCTACAGTCTCGCAAATTGTATTTCTTAAATAACTAGAAATGAAAGTCTAAATGATTCCTTGATCCGTGGGCTGCAGAATGGACGCTGTGTTAGCAGAAATGAAAATATAAATCTCCTTGTACATAATCTACCTCAGACTTCTTGGATGACCAGGTGCATTGTCAATTAGCAGTAATATTTTCAAAGGAATCATTTTCTGAGCAGTAGGTCTCAACAGTGGGCTTAAGATATTCAGTAAACCATGCTATAAATAGATATGTTATTATCTAGGCTCTTTTGTTCCATTTATAGAGCACAGGCAGAGAAGATACAGCATCAATTCTTAAGGATCCTAAAAGTTTTTGAATATCAAATGAGTGCTGGCTTCAACTGAAAGTCACTGTCTGCATTAACAAGAGAATCAGCCTGTCCTTTGAAGCTCTGAAGGCAGGCATTGACGTCTCTCTAGCTATGGAAGTCCTAGATGGCATCTTATTCCCAAGAGAAGGCTATTTCATCTACGTGGAAAATCTGTTGTTTACGTAGCCACCTTCGTGGAAGATCTGAGCTAGATCTTCTGGATAACTTGCAGCTTCTCCATCAGCATGTGCTGATTCACCATGCACTTTTATGTTATGGAGATGACTTCTTTCCTTAAACCGCATGAACCAATTGCTAGCTTCAGACTTTTCTCTGTAGCTTCCTCACCTCTCTCAGACTTCACAGAACTGAAGAGTTAGGGCCTTGCTCCAGATGAGGCTTAAGAAAATGTTGTAGCTAGTTTGATCTTCTATCCAGACCACTCAAACTTCCTCCCTATCAGCAGTAATGCTGTTTTGCTTTCTTGTCCTTCATGTGTTCACTGGAGCAGCACTTTTAATTTCCTTCAAGAACTTTTCCTTTGCATTCACAACTTGGCTTACTGTTTCGCACAACAGGCCTAGCTATCAGACTCTCCTGGCTTTCAACATGCCTTCCTCACTAAGCTTAATCATTTCTAGTTTTTAACTTAAAGTGAGAGACGTGTGACTTGAATGCTTAGAGGCCTTTGTAGAGTTTTAATTGGCCTCATTTCAATATTATTGTGTCTCAGGGAATAGGGAGGTCCAAAGAGAGGGAAAGAGATGGAAAAATGGCTGCTTAATGGAGAAGTCAGAACACAGACAAGAAATCAATTAAGTTTGCCATTGTATACAGGTATAGCTGGTGGCACCCCCAAACAATTACAATAGTAACATCAAAGATCACTGATCACAGACACCATAACAGATATGATAATAAAAACGTTCGAAATGTTGGGAGAATTACCAAAGTATGAAACAGAAACACAAAGTGAGCATATGCTATTGGTAAAGGGTGCAAATAAGGTTGCTCAAAGCAAGATTGCCATAAACCTTCAATTAAAAAAAAAATGGAATATACTTAAAGTACAATCAAATGAAGTATTCCTGAATTATTACCATCTTTAAAATGAGGAAATTCTACATACATAAAAGAAGAACAGAATGCTATATTTTCAAATGCTATGAAAACTCAGAGAACAGAATAACTCTTAAAAATTAAAACTATGGGCTGTGTGCAGTGGCTCATGCCTGTAATCCCAGCAATTTGAAAGGCTAAAGCAGGAGTATCACTTAAACCCAGGAGTTCAAGATCAGCCTGCGCAACACAGCAAGACCCTATCTCTACAATACAAAATTTAAAAAAATTAGCCAGGAATAGTGGCACAGGCCTATAGTCCCATCTACACAGGAGGCTGTGGCAAGGGGATTGCTTGAGCCCAGGACATCAAGGCTGCAGTTTGAAAGGGTTCCTTACAAAGACAAGTCTACAATAATTTGAGCATAAAAATACATGATATGATGGATTATAATCATTTAAGTAAAATAAGACTCCATGAGTCCATTCTGATTATAAATGAATGAATGAGAGGAAAAGGAAAGCTTCTAATGTTGGGGGAATTTTTTTTAATTGCCATTTGGTAGCAGTCATAATGATAATCTAGTCATGAATAATAAATGGATGCAAAATCTGGGGGATAAAAGCTTGATGAGAAACTACATGACATACTTATTAACTTTATAGTGAAGACACTACATAAAAGTGACTAAACATCACCAGTAATGGGGCAAATTGACATCACGTGACTCTTGATATGATGCACTGAAAAGAATGCAGCATTACTTCTAGAGTATTCCTGCCAAAAATGCATAATTCATGAGGATTAATCAGATGGCCCAAATTGGAGGATAATCTCAAAGTAACTGCCCTATACTCTTTTTTCTAATTTAATTATTATACTTTAAGTTCTGGGGTACATGTGCAGAACATGCAGGTTTGTTACATAGGTATACATGTACCATGGTGGTTTGCTGCATCCATCACCCCATCATCTACATTAGGTATTTCTCCTAATGCTATCCCTTCCCTATCCCCCCATCCCCTGGTATCCTTCCTCTAGTCCCCTACCCCATCTGACATGCCCCAGTATGTGATGTTCCCCTCCCTGTGTCCATGTGTTTGCACTGTTCAACTCCCACTTACGAGTAAGAACATGTGGTGTTTGCTTTTCTGTTCTTGTGTTAGTTTGCTGAGAATATGGTTTCCAGCATCATCCATGTCCCTGAAAAGGACATGAATTAAATCTTTTTTATGGCTGCATAGTATTCCATGGTGTATATGTGCCACATTTTCTTTATCCAGTCTATCACTGATGGGCATCTGGGTTGGCTCCAAGTCTTTGCTATTGTGAACAGTGATGCAATAAACATAAGTGTGCATATGTCTTTATAAGAGAATGATTTATACTCTTTTGGGTATATACTTAGTAATGGGATTCCTGGGTCAAATGATATTTCTATTTCTAGATCCTTGAGAAATTGCCACTCTGTCTTCCATAATGGTTGAACTAATTTACATTCCCACCAACAGTGTACAAGTGTTCCTATTTCTCCACATCATCTCCAACATCTGCTGTCTCCTGATTTTTTAATGATCGCCATTCTAGCTGGGTCAGATTGTATCTCAATGTGGTTTTGATTTGCATTTCTCTAACGACCAGCGATGATGAACTTTTTTCCTTATGTTTGTTGCCTGCATAAATGTCTTTTTGAAAAGTGTCTGTTCATATCCTTTGCCCACATTTTGATAGGGTTGTTTTTTTCTTGTAAGTTTGTTAAAGTTCTTTGAGAATTCTGATTATTAGCCCTTTGTCAGATGGGTAGATTGCAAAAAATTTTTCCCATTCTGTTGGTTGCCAGTTCACTGTAATGACAGTTTCTTTTGCTGTGCAGAACCTCTTAAGTTTAATTGGATCCCATTTGTCCATTCTGGCTTTTGTTGCCATTGCTTTTGGTGTTTTAGTTGTGAAATCCTTGCCCATAACTATCTCCTATATGGTATTGCCTAAGTTTTCTTCTATGGTTTTTATGGTATTAGTTCTTATGTTTAAATCTTTAATCCATCTGGAGTTAATTTTTGTATAAGGTGTAAGGAAGGGATCCAGTTTCAGCATTTATTAAATAGGGAATCTTTTCCCTATTGCTTGTTTTTGTCAGGTTTGTCAAAGATCAGATGGCTGTAGATGTGTAGCATTGTTTCTAAGGCCTCTCTTCTGTTCCGTTGGTCTATCTATCTGTTTTGGCACCAGTACCATGCTGTTTTGATTACTGTAGCCTTGTAGTATAGTTTGAAGTCAGGTAGCGTGATGCCTCTAGCTTTGTTTTCTTTCTTCTTAGGATTGTCTTGGCTATGCAGGCTCTTTTTTGGTTCCATATGAAGTTTAAGGTGTTTTTTTCCAATTCTGTGAAGAAAGTCAATGGTAGCTAGATGAGGATAGCATTGAATCTATAAGTTACTTTGAGCAGTAGGGCCATTTTCAAGATATCAATTCTTCCTAACAATGAGCATGAAATGTTTTTTTATCTGTTTGTGTCCTCTCTTATTTCTTTGAGCGGTGGTTTGTAGCTCTCCTTGAAGAGGTCCTTCACATCCCTTGTTAGTTGTATTCCTAGGTATTTTATTCTCTTTGCAGCAATTGCGAATGGAAGTTCACTCATGATTTGGCTCTCTGTTTGTCTGTTATTGGTGTATAGGAATGCTTGTGATTTTTGCACACTGATTTTGATTTTGTATCCTGAGAATTTGCTGAAGTTACTTATCATCTTAAGGAGATTTTGGGCTGAGATGATGGGGTCATCTAAATATACAATCATGTCATCTGCAAATACAGACAATTTGACTTCCTCTTTTCCTAACTGAATATGCTTTAATTCTTTTTCTTGCCTGACTGACCTGGTCAGAACTTCCAATACTATGTTGAATAGGAGAGGTGAGAGAGGGCATCCCTGTCTTGTGCCAGTTTTCTAAGGGAATGCTTCCAGTTTTTGCCCACCTTATACTCTTTAAAATAAATGTCACAGCCATGAAAGACAAGAAATAATTTCGAGGAATTGTTCCAGATAAAGGAGACAAAGAAAGATGACAATTAAATTCAATGCACAGTCCTGAATAGAGGACATCATTGTGATAATCACCAAAATTGCAATGGGGTCCATGGATTAGATGATAATAGTGGATCAATGTTATAATAATTTCTTGATTTTAATATTCATACTATAGTTACACAGGAGAGTATCCACTTGTTTTGAGAATATACACACACAAGTTTTAAAGATAATGGGTCATCATGTCTTCAACTTTTTTCAAATGGTTCAGAAATATGAATGGAACCTAGGTAATCTGTGGAAGGGAGTATGGAAGCTCTGTGTACTATTTCTGTAACTTCTATGAAAATTTAAAATTATTTCAAAATAAAATTTCTAAAACTGCTTCAAAGTATTCTGTTACTTCAGGTAGACAATAATTTATTAACTAATGGTTTTTTAATCTGATTGTTCAATCAGTTCCAAATTCACCTCTAAATCTCAATGTTCTACTCTATCCGTAAGGAGTCATTACATCTATTTTGAAATGCATACTTCCTTCCCTTTATATATACCAGAAACTACATGAGGCCCCAAGGAAAAGGAAGGAGTGATAACAAAACAGAAATAACTCTGTCCTTTTCATTGGTTAACCTTACAATTTATTAGAGTAGGGAATGAATACATTAAAAACTACCACCATCATCGTCTGTTAAATATAGTTACCCTATAGAAATTAACTTGCACCATGTCTACAATCATATAGCCTTATTTGTAAAAATAAAGTTACAGTCATCTCTCAGTATCTGAGGGGGACTGGTTCCAGGACACTGGCCCCCTCTCATACCAAAATTTTGAGATGTTCAAGCCCCTTGACATATTCTACCTAAATGGTATGGCATTTGCATATAACCTACACAATTTGAAATAATTTAAATCATCTCTAGATTACTTATCATACATAATACAATATAAATGCTGTGCTAATACTTGTTTTATTGCTTTTAAAATTTGTTTTTTATTGTTGTATTAGTATTTATTTTCTAATATTTTAAATCCATAGTTGGTTGAATCTACCAAGGCAAGAACCCACAGAGAGCCAACTGTACTTTGAAATGACTTCTTTCTTAAAGTTATATAGTGTCTTCTTTTCTCTCTCTTTTTTTTTTTAAGAGATGAAGTCTTGCCATGTCACTCAGGTAGTAGTGGCTGTTCACAGGTACAGCCATAGAACTCTATACCCCCAAACTCCTGGGCTCAAGCAATCCTACTGCCTCAGCTTCCCACGTAGCAGGGACTACAGGAACATGCCACTGTGCCCAGTGCCATTCTCTTAATCACTATTTTCTACTCACTAACTCAATACTCCTCTTGCTCAACAGTCATTCTGAATTTATTAGATCCAGACCAGAGTTACTACGAGTCTCCTTTGCAATGAAGCAGCAACTAACCATCTTTGTATTGTACCTATCATTGCTCTGTCCGTCATCTCAAAGATTATTGTTACTGTTTACCACTCTTTAATTCTTTAAACTCATTTAAAAAATCTAATTCCAATAGGCTTCTAATTCTCTATCAGATCATTCTTCTTGATAAACAATATCTAAAACAAACAAGACCTCAGTAGTTCTGCCTTTCTTTATGAAGTTCTTACTTTAAATAAATTTTTAAATCCTTTTGTGTTGATCTTGGCATGCTCCAAAAGAGGATTATTCTTCATATGTAGCTTACCCTTGATAATATGTCCTTCCTTATAACTGCCCTTTTATGCCCTTTTAGCCTCTGAGCCAAGAGAACAATCTAACCAGTAAAACCGAGCTTTTTTTTTTTTAAAGACAACTCTTTCCTTCCCATTGAGATCATTAGAGAGGTTTTCTTTTGGTCTAAATATCTTTTAGATGTTATTGTTTGCTCTATAAGTCTCTCATTCTGAAAGTCACAATCACATTTATAGTCTCTGGTGAGGAATCATACATATCTTTGTTCTGGCCAAATCTACTTTCTTGAAGTCAGCAGAATGTGTCTGATAAGTCCCAGCATTCTCCTTATTTCCTCTTCCACTAGCTATTAATTACTATTCACAATTCAAAGTAGAAAATCTGCTTCCAGCAACCAGACATCTGAAGTCCCCAATCAATGTTATACTTTATCTCTGCAGATTTTACATATTGAATTAGCTAGGAATATCTTCCAAACTGTCCCACAGGTCCATTATATACTACCAGAACAATGACTTCTTTTCATTTAAGTTTTATTACTCCTCAAATCACTCTACTATTGTAGACAACCCTCAGGGTTGCACATTTTTATAAATACTATGTTCTCTCCTTTCCTTGTCCCCTTTGATAGGGCCATTTCTTTTCAATAAACTATGTAATCTGTTGCTAATATTCCAAACACAAAATCCACCTAAATTTTATGGATCACATTTAGAGTCACAATCTGTGTTCTTTCAAAACTCTTCTACCTTTATACAACTTAAGAAAAATGAATGTGATAAGGTAATATGTAGAGAGCAAATGAGAGGTAATAGAACCAAAAAATCACGGTATCTAGAATTACTGAAAACAACTTCTTTTTTGTTATTTGGCTTTTATAAAACTCAAGAAGGCCTTATGGAAAATAATAAGATTCATAATAAATATTATGTACCTATTATGAAAAAATTACAAGAAATTTATTCTGTCTGAGTAAATTATCTAAATTATGTGATCTCCTCCAACATGTCATGAAATCATTCCCTGAAAGGTAAACTTAAAAAAAAAAGTACAGGTATAAGCCAAAATACCAAGTAACTAATCATGGGTACTCTGACATATGCCTGAAGAAACCAATGCTAGAGAACAAAGTATCCTGTAAAGTCTTAAAAAATCACAGAGACAGTACAAAACCTGGAAAACTAGTGACACTCATTATTGAATACAAAGACTAGTCATTATGACTATTACACTATCTTTTAAAACTAAAAGTGGTTCAGCCAGATATTGATTGGTTCAGCCAGATATTGATAACCCACTCAATAATTTTGTAACAAGTGCCAGAGTGATTTGCAGAAGTTTCCTATAATTGTTTTTATGTTCTTGCTTTGCTAAAATGAGAATACGGTATGCAAAAATTTTTGAATTGTAAGTTGCTTAAACATAAAATAACATTTTTCTAGTAAACTGTCTTAAAAGGAAAACTGTTATTATGTTGAATCAATTTAATTTTTTTTAGGGCAATCAGTTAATTTAAGTAAACACAATAACTATCAATAGTCTTGTTTATTATGAGTAGAGATGTTCCCATTTACCATTTCTCTCCCCGGGACAAATTAAAATAATTCTTACCTAATTCATAGAGATGCCCATCTACATGAACTAACGCAATAAAATGAAGATCTACTTTTTCATCTATACTTGGTGCCTGAAATAGGAGGGAAAAAGTATATATTATATACATCAGTAGTCAAACAAATCAGTCATGTATATATAAACACATACAAATAACATCAAATGATATAAAAGAACATTTATCCAATATAATTCAAGGTTTAATGCGTGATATAATGGACAAAGAGTGACCACACCTATGTCTGTGACAATGTGCTCACTCATCAGCAAAGAAACAGTGACTAAAAGCACAACTTTCTTAATCTCTACTATCTAAAAACCAAAAATTGTGTTCACCTTAGAAGCCTCAGCACTCAGCACAATGCCTGGTATATAGAATATGCACAATGCATACTTATTGAATGAAATGAATACATAAACTGATTTGCATGATTTTTTAAATTTGAAATAAGAAAAGTTAAAATTTTTTATGCATAACATCTTAAAGAAACTCTTTTCCAGTTAAATTTTAAGACATCAAAAGAGCTGTTCCCTTAATGACCTGAACTTGATAATCTTATGTTATGAACAGTGCAGTGCAAACAGTCTTTGAGTATTTTAATAAATACTCAATAAAATAAGCATTTTAACTAACTCTGAATTTTAAAAGTTTCAAAATGAATATATGCAGGAAAATAGTCTAGACGATTAAAAGGGAAAAAAGATAAGAACAAATTAAAGTACAATTCACAGTAGCCTATGATTTTTCTCTTGCTTTGACAGTTAGTAATTTGAAATTAAAACTAGATCTACATTTCTTCAGCATACCAATCAATTTGCATGAGCAGTATCTACATTTCTAAGGCATTCAGATAACGTACACAAAGTCGATACACTGATTAACTAACACTTTCTATGATATATAGTAACTAGACAGCTAATATTAATAAGTGTTAGCTATACATCAAATCTAAATGGTTGGAAATGAAATACAATCACTGTTAAAAATACAAGTAGAACACAAATTTTAAAGGAAAGGTTTTCAAGAGGCATAAATCAAATTATATCTCAGATTACTTAATATTTCACTAACAGTATCTTAACTAAAAAAAATACATTCTTTTTATCAAGTAACTATATATTTTCAAGTAGTTGTAATATGAAGTTTTGTGATGCAAATATTGAAAGGTACAGAATCAACATTACTATCTTGGATTTACAGAATGTTTCTAAAACATTTATATATACAGTGTCTCACCTAATCTCACATTATTCTTCAGAGATCATTGCCTTCAAATTATGAATGGAAGAAATTCAACATAAACTAATGTGGCAAGCCAGCTCTTTCTAACTTCACTCTAGAACTACAAGATGCCACAGATGGTAGCAATCAGGGTTACCTAGTTTTACTGTTGCTCCAATACTGGCCTTTTCTCTACCACAGCCCCATCTGGTGGTAGCTCCTCTAATGCCAGAGGCTCCTCCACTAGGTTTTGAGGCAGTCCATTCCTTTGTTAGATAGTTTTGTTAGAATTTTCCCTCATACTGAGGCTAAGATATGTCTCCTTGTATTTTCCATCATTTAAAAAAAAAATCTAATCTCTCTTGAACATATTTCTTCAAATATGTGAAGACAGAGTGATAAAGAGTTTCCCTTACTTTCCTGGACAGGGAATAAAAAAAGATTAGTGGCCACTCAATCTAATATCTCCATTTTAGATTGGAATCCAATTTTTCAAGGCTAACCCTAGGTAATTATACAAATTATAACTTTAATTCTATGACAAAAAGGCTATAATGAATTATTTATTCAACTAGGAAAGAGTCTTGTCTTACTCATTTTAAGACACTTTTCCAATAGGATATGAAATAATTCTAAATCTATTGAACTTTATGCTTTTATAAACTATTAGTTACCTTAGCACCATCTCTTCTTAAGAATTACACATCTAATAGCTTCTATTTTTCATATTGTGCCAGTAAATACAACCATGCTAGAGGTAAAAGTCATACAACTGGAGTCACAGAACTGAATACAGACCCAATCCCTGTAAGCCTCTTCCTTATCAATCTTGAGGTTTAAATGAGCTGCATGAAAGTACTTTGTAAACTGTTAAGTGTTATATAAGCCTTATGTATACTCCAATAATAAATACTACATTATTACAAATGTAAGCAATTACCAAATGTAGTGACTCAAAATTGTGCATCATTGTACCTTTAATCTGAAAGTGTATACTAAAAATACAAAACTCTAAAGAGAGTATGAAAAGCCTTCAAACTATTATAAAAGATAAGCAAAGCTCAAAACTTCTAAGCCTTCCACAAAACTTCAGTACCTACGATAAGCTTTTTCCTTTGGTCAGCTTCAGTTAGTCTCTGAGTCTAAAAATGTGTAATTACTTAATTTGCAACATTTTCCTTCATATACATATATATGAAGAAAATATGTACTATATATCTCCCTAATTTATATACATATATCCCTCTTGAACATAGGGATATATATGTGTGTGTGTGTGTGTGTGTGTGTATTTTAATATATAATAAATTGAGATATATTATATATATATAATTTAGAATGCAACACTTCTTAGTTAACTCAAAGAATTAAACTCACAGAATTTTAACTCACAGAATGAGTTAAACACAAAGTTTAACTCAAAGAATTAAAAAGTGATTAAAAAACAATTAGATATAAATTAATCAAATACTAAATAAAAACTTCACATTAAAATGTACATTAAATTTAACGTATAATTGTACAGTATTTAATTTATATACCAGGCACTGTTCTAAATGTTTTATATATATCAAATAATTAATCATCATACTGGTTGAGCATCCAAATCCAAAAATCTGAAATCTGAAATGCTCTAAAATCCCAAACTTTCTGAGTACTAACAGGATATTCAAAGGAAATGCTGAAATGGAGCATTATGGATTTCAATTTTTCTGGCTTGAGATAACCAGATAAGTACAATATAAATAATCCAATCAAATTCCAAAACCCTTTTCATCCCAAGCATTTTGTATAAGAGATACTCAACCTATATATAAACCCAATAAGGTATATAATATGATTATACCCATCTTACTCTCAAGAAAACTCTTCTGTAAGCATTATGAAACATGCTCTAGGTCATGCAGCTAGTAAGTGATGGAATCTGGATTCAAACCCAGGTAGTGTGCTTCCAGAATCCATGTTCTTAACTACTATACTACAAAAATAGTTAAAGCGATAAGGCAATGGAATTAATATGGAGCTAAGATCAACAGTATATGAAAGCATATAAAACAGGAAATGACAAATTTTATATGTTCATTTATATCTGGAACATTTTTAAGGAGAAAAGAAATAATTTATATCAGAATTGGATCAATTGTGCTCATGTCAGAATTTACACCTTTAGGAGTCTACCCTGGTCATCTAATTCAGCTTGGATCTCTCACGGTGCCAAACAGTATATGGCACAGTAGAGAAGCAACAAATATCAAATAGATGAATGATTAAAAATGAAGAATGCCATGACCCAATGAGGACAATGAAATAGAGAGAGAGAGAGAGAGACACCAGTTTGTTGATACTTGGCACAAATGGAAAGGTATTTGATGACAATACTGATACTTGGTGGGAGCAAGTATTTAAGGAAAGATTCCACTTCATAGTTTGAGTACAGCACTAGAAGGGTAAATAAGGGGAAGGAAAGAATGCTTGGCATTGACTTTTAATTGTTCTTAAGCATTAAATGTACATATAATCAGACTTCCTCCTCTGGCTTCAAAAGCCACAATGATTTATAGAAATGTCAAGTTTCTTACAAATGTATGGCACACACTAAAGCTTTTAGATATTACTTTTCTAGGGAGGCTCTGCCAAACCACAGTCATTGCCTTTAATAGTCTAAAACATCAGACAGACAAGAGCTGTAGTTGCTTAAATCTGTAGTGTATCTCAATTATGAGAATTACTTGAATGCCATCATCAGCCTCAATATTTAAGATAATTAGCAAGATTATAAGAAAAATGCATTTTTAATAGTTTGCGGATATCATTAGGCTATAAAAGAGAAATCATAAATTTGTGGGAGGCCTACATCAATACACATGGAGAAAATCTTCATTTCCTACTTGGAAAAGATCTTTAGAAACTGAATAGGCAGGAAAGATCAGATCAAGATTAAACCAAGTACCTGAGCCACCTCAGGGAATAAAATAATAGCTTAGATGAAACACCCTACACCATGAAGTATTTAGATTGAGGACAGAGTAAGTAGAGTAACCCCAGAGCATGGCAAGAGACTAAAGTCGTGCTCAGAAACGTTAAAAATAATAAAGTAATAGACGGAAAAGAACTCAGAAGGTATGCAACATTTGTTGACCTAAGTCAACTAAATGAATTCAGTAAGCTGAAGGGTAAGAGAACACATACTCACTCTAACAATTAACCAGACTTAAACATTATCACGAATGTGGATCAGTACTCATCAAAAGGCAGGTGCTGCTATGTTGGCAGGATATGGAGTGGAAAGATGGATGTTCCGAGGCACTGGCGAAAGTCAAGCATAGAGGTATGCTTGCAATCTTATTGAGGGAGAGAAAGCTAATGGTTGAGTGAACCAAGAGAAAAGCACTCTGAAGACTGAAGTTGTCTGAGAGAGAAAAAAAAAAAGAATAGCCCTTGTCACTGGAAGAAGAGATGGAAGATTGACTAAACTTACAACAGAATGGAGACCCAAAGATGGTAGGCGTAAGAAGGGTCGCCAGCGACGAAGACGGAGAGATGGACTGGTAGCCTTTGCAGGGCCTACATGGTTACGTTTGACCCAGGGCAGGGATGCATGGTGACACAATGATGAGGCCTTCGTTCTGCAGTGGCTAGAATGAGGCTGTGATGAGGATGGCGAGGAGGACTACACAATTAAAAAAGAGAATATTTTACTTAGACCACGTTACTGGGTGATCATTTGTTTTTAAAAGCAACGTATGGTCATGCTTGTAATTCATATGGTCTGCTATTTTTAATAACCATAATCTAGCAAAGAATCATATATGAATATTAGTTCAAAGCCAGTAAAGTGGAAATATATAACCAAGTATCAGGTTATATGCCAAAGTTCTATAAATGTACATTAAAAATATTCACATATCCTCATTTGCAGAGCACAGACTCTTGGAAATTACTACTTAAAAGCCACTAAAATTATTACATCAAATGGTTTTTAAAAACTAACACACACACACACACACAAAAACCATGTAACACACATAAAATGCACAAAGAATAATGGGTAGAAGAAAACTGTATGGTGATAGGCATTGGGAAAAAGAATTCCCTAAAAGGAATAAGCTCCAAGGAGAAAAAAAACAAAACTATAAACAAGAGTAAAATTAATCCCTCCAAAGATGACAATCTGAATAAACTATCCTCCTCCAACTTAGGCTGACAAGTTACATGGAAAATATCATGCCCTCTTAACTATCTTTTAGGAAACAATATCATTAATTAAAATATGCATCTTTTTTATGCCAGGTGCTTTTTAAGGATTTGACACATATTGGTTAATTAAACCTCCCAGTAACTCACAGGCACCACTATTCCTGTTATACAAATGAGGAATTAAAGCACAAATGGGTTAAGTAACATAAACAAGGTCACACTGTCAGCAGGTAACTGAACTGGGATTCAAACCCAGAAAACCAGATTCTAGAGTCTAATGATCTTAATCACTATGGTGTATAATCAAAGTGATCAAGAAAAATATGTTAATGCTAACATGGGACAGATGACTGATAAGGAGAAGAGTAATTCTGGTAAGATTAGGTATTTTGGGAATCACCTTTTCAAACACTATTGTACCACAAAAAAGCAAATCTAGCCAAGAGTTTTCTATAAAGTACACAAGGGCATGATAACATAATAGTAGTAATCCAAATGACTTCATAATTGTCGCATTCAATGAATAACACCAGTATATAAAATCAAAAATTTAATTTGAGGGAGTATGACAAAATTACAATCACTATAATCAAAGTGAGAAGAAATAAAAAGAATGGTAATATAAATCCTTGCTCAGTGATAAAGATTTTGCTAACTATAACAACGATAATAGATATCTCTTTAGGAAAATGAGTTTTACTTTTCGAATGATTTCTAAAACTCTTTTCAACTCTGAAAATCCTCTAATCTTGCTTAGTACCTTCAATCTAAAGAAACAATATACTAACCTTAAAAAAAGCTATCATTTTGATGGGGTGGGGTTAATATGTTTGAACATTTTAGCTGCTCACAATAAGAATCAGTCAATCAAAAACACAAAAATGAATTCTATACTTGGTTCTGTAATGAACAAAAGTTTATATGATAGTATCTGCTCTTACAGACATAGTTTAATCAGAAATTCATCACATTCAGTCTGATTATATTCATATAACAGGAAAGAGAGGAGAGAATAGGGGTAGTAAGGGGAAATGAACAAAAGGGGGAAAGAAATGGTGTAAAAGAAGAGACAGAAGGAAAGGTGACTATTAAGTATTGGAGGGAAAAAATTTCCAAGAATCTAGAGAGGGAAATATTACCAAACCAGAGTTTTACACTGACAAGAATGTATAAGGTTGGAATGGGTGAAATAGGAAAATATTCTTGGCAAAGATTAAGTGTGAGAAAAAGAACAGAAATAGAAATAAAGAAAACATGTTCAGAAGAGTAGACTGTCAGGTCTGAAATTTGAGTTTTACCTTTCATTTTAATAAGTTAGCGTCTTGCATTTGGCAAAAGGCATGAGATGCCTGGGTCAGAGAAAAAAAAAGATTTATTACTCATGGCACAGCAAGGAACATGACCATCAATATGTTTGTGCCAATTCACATGAGAGCAACAGACAGAGCTAGAGTGGATGGTTGCACAAAGAGTAGGCTGCGTTACAGGAGAGGAACACTGAGCTTGGGGAAAACCACTGGTTTACAGCAAGCAGTAAGCTAACAAGTTCTTTGTTCCAGAGGCAAAGACATTACCTCATCCCTTAAGATTGCTTACTCCAAACACACCTGTAAGAAATGTGATTTCCTACTTCAAGTATGACGGCCCTCTTCTTTTGTCATTTTTGAAGAATCTTTTTGAAAACGTTTTTTTAAAAAATAGTTTCAAATTTACAGAGTAACAAAAAGAAGCATAATACAGGAAACACTCAGATTTGACTACGACCTTTTACCTCCATTTACTTTATCATCTGCACTTATACTCTTTTCCTCTTTCTTTTCTCTTTTCCTCTTTCTATATAACCTTTTTTCCTGAATCATTTGAGGATAACTTATATACATCATAGCACTTTAATCCTAAAGTCTGCAGTATTTCCTAGGACTAAGGGAATTATCTTACTTAATATCGGTACAATTATCATCCTCAAAATTTTATATTGATATACTTTTGCCTAATCTCCTATCATATTTTAATTTTGCCAGTTATCTAGTTATGAAATTTATAGCATTTTCCCCCAGGGTCTAATCTAAGTACAGGTATTAAATTTATTCATCATGTCTCCTTAGTATCTTTTAACCTGGAACCTTTCTAAACTGTCTTTGTCTTTTATATTATATTATAAAATAAATCATTTTCTATTTAAAATGTTATGCTCTCTGTGACTAGAGATGGCTTTACTTTTTCCTTTTTAAACTATATTCCCTTTATGTCTTTTACTTGCCCTACCGTATTGGCTAGGACCTCTACTACAGTACTGCATTTCATTGACTTCTGCTTTTATCTTTGTTATTTCTAGCTTCTACTCACTTTGGATTTAATTTGTTCTTCTTTTCCTACCTTAAGGTAAAAACTCAGATTTCCAACTTGAAACCATTTTCCTTTTCTACTATAAGCATGTAACTCCAGTTTCCCTCTAACTCCTGTTGTGTTTTGTTTTTTTCCTACTATAAGCATTTAATGCTATAGATTTCTCTCCAACCCCTGCATTAGCTGTATCCTGTCAATTTTGGTGTATTTCTTTTCAATCAATTCAAAATATTTTCTAATTTCTCTTGGGAGTTCTTCTTTGATCTCTGAGTTATTTAGAAGTGTGCTATTTAATATCTAAATATTTGGGGGATATTCCAGATATTTTTCTGTTGTTGATTTGTAGTTTAACTCTACTATGGTTAGAAAACATTCTTTGCA
The DNA here is from genome assembly GCA_004027715.1 of Plecturocebus donacophilus. Lineage (NCBI taxonomy): Eukaryota > Metazoa > Chordata > Mammalia > Primates > Pitheciidae > Plecturocebus > Plecturocebus donacophilus. The sequence continues at coordinate 3,073 of PVKP010028818.1, read as the reverse complement.
TAATATTTAAAAAAAATTTTAAGGTTGACTTTCTAATCCAGAATATGGTCTATCCTGTAACTATCCCACGTGCACTTAAGAAGACTATATATTTTAACTGTTGGGTTCCCAATTTGTGAAATGTTCCACAAATATCAAAAGCGTCAAGTTGTTTGACAATGTTGTTCAAATTTTCAATTTTTTACTAACTTTCTGTGTCTATTTGTTTTACTGATTCCTGAGTGTTGACATCTCCAACTATAATTGTGAATTTGTCTATGTGTCTCTTCAGTTCTAACAGTATTTGCCTCATATATTTAGAAGCTCTAATTGTTAGCTGCATACAGGTACTTTCTGTTAGGTGTATGCTACGTCTTCTTGGTGAGGTAACCTCTTTATCCCTATGTAATGTCCTTCTTCACCACTGGTAATATTCCTTGTTCTGAAGTCTACTTCACTTCATGTCAATATAACTACTCCAGCTTTTTTTTTATTAGTGTTTGTATTGTTTATCTTTTCTCATCCTTTTGATTGTTATCTTCTTAGGTTTTTTTAAAGTGACTTTCTTATAAACAGCATATAACTGTGTCTTGCTTTTTTTTATCAAACTGATCTTTCTTTCAGTTTGAGGATTTATAGACATTTGAGTATGTTGACATTTCATTAACTTCATGTGATGTTTGATGTGGCTGAATTTAAATCTACATTGTCAGTTCTCTGTTTTTTTCCATATGCTTTGTTACTTTTCTGCTTTTTACATTATTTTTATTATTCTATTTATCTGTACTATGGGCTTCTTATTTATACTTTTTAAGTTTTTCAGTAATTGCCCTAGGATTAACAAGACATATCTTTAGTCACAGGATACCTTCAAATAGTATTACACCGCTACATATGTAGTATAAGAACCTCACAACAGCATTATCCCAATTTCTCCCTCCCTTCCTTTGTGCTATTGTTTTATTTTTATATGTGTTATAAATTTATAGTACATAGTTGCTATTTTTGATTTGGTAATCCTAATCATCTTTTAAAGAAACTGAAAATAAGAACAAAATTTGTTTTATATTTACCTTCCTTTGTTCCATTTTCAATGCTTTCCAAATCTTTGAATAGCTTTAAGTTTCTATCTGGCATTGTACCACTTCAGCATAATGAAATTCCTTTACATTTCTTGTAGTGTAAGTAAGCTGCTGTGAGCTCTCTCAGTTTTTGTTTGTCTCAAAGTTTTTATTTTTAAAAGATATTTTTGTTCCATTGAACTCTTAGCATTCTAAATATATAATTCCATGTGTTCTTGCTTGCATAACTTCTAGTAAGGAGTTGCTATAATTCTTACGATTTCTTAGCATCTACCCTGTCTTTTTCATGTGGCTACCTTGAACATTTTGCATTTATCTTTGTTCTTCAGCAACATTTTCCATTATCTTTGAACTTTAATGTGTCTCAGTGGGTATGTGTTTGTTTGTGGGAGGATAAGGGTATTTATCCTTCCTAGTATCTCTGAGATTCCTGAAGCTGTGGTTTGATGTCTTTAACTGTTTTTGGAAAATAGTTGGCCATTACCCTTCAAATACTTTTGTCTCAAGGCCCCACCCCTCACTCACTCCTGTCCCCATCATATCTTTCCATCTCCATTCTCCTTTTGGGATTCCACTTTCACATATTACATCACTTGAAACTGTTCCCACAGCTTTTGGATGCACTGTTTGTTTTGTGTGGTTTTATGCTCCCTTTTCCACTATGTTTCCCTTTGTGGGTAAGTTTGGGTTATTTACAGTGATTTATCCTCACAGCCACTGATTCTTTTCTCAAATCTGTTGAGTCTACTGGTGAATCTGTTAATGGCATTCTTCATCTCCAGTACTGTGTTTTTCATTACTTGCATTTCCATTTGATTCTTTCTTATGTTAATAGTTTCCAATTCTGCTGATATTACCCATGTGATAAAACATGTTTTCCAACTTTCCACGTGAGTCTTTAATATATTTTTAAGTCCCTGTCTGATAGTTTGACATCTAGATCATATCTGAATCTAGTTCTGTTAAATGCTTTTTCTCTTGACAGTATGTTGATGTTTATCCTGTTTCCTTATTGTCTTATGATTTTTGCTTAAAAGCCAGACACCTTCTGTAGGAGTATAGAGACTGTGATAAATAATACGTATGTCTAAAAATGAGCATGTCTCATCTTCTGCTCCGGCTTAGTGTATGAGGATGAGCCAACCTAATCGAGAGTTTAACTGTTTGGGTTTTATTGCTGCTATTATTACTCTGAGAATACCATTGGTTTAAAATACAATCTGGCATAACCTTGTGCTTTGACTGGAAGTTGGATTGCAGGATATTTTCTCTTTCAATGCTCTTGTCCCACCCTAAGCTTTAGGCTTTAGCTCAGAGACTATGCCTCAGAGAAGATCTCTCTCCATGTTACTGAACCATGCCCACACATTTCACACCCATTTCTTGGTGCTTGCTAGTCTAATGGTGGCTTTGTTGAGGCATTCTTTGTTGTCCTAGGCCTGTACTCTCCCATCTTGTCCCCACTCAATCTCATGAGCACCCATTGAGGTCTGCAGAGAGTGGATATGAGCTCTCCCTTCAGGGCTGTTTACAGGGATTTTATAGTCTTATGGTAGCCTACTTGTGACCTTAAGCAATTTGTTAAAATTTTTAGCTATTGTGTTTCATTACTCATAAACTTTGGGTAATGAAACACTTCTATTCATCTCAGTAAGTATATCTCTACATCATTTTTCATGGCAACATATTATTCCTTAAATAGATGTATTATAAATGTAACATTGCGAGGAGGAGAGATCCAAGATGGCCGACTAACAACAGCTCAGGAATGTAGCTCCCAGTGAAAGCGCAGAGAACGACTGGACGCCGCACTTTCCGACGAGTGTTTGTTGCCCACAGACCGGGAGATTCCCGGCGGAGAAGCCACGCGGGTCGCCGGCGCGACTCTTTTGGCCGGTGCGGCTGTTTTGCCGGCACCCAGCGCGGCGCTTCCCGGTGCGGAGTATACGGGACGGACGGGCTCGGCTGGTCCCATCCCCACAAGGAAAACAGCAATTGGAAGCGCTGAGGAC
>PVKP010028817.1:0-29688 GCA_004027715.1 Plecturocebus donacophilus | reverse complement strand
GTTCTTAGTTTCTTTGCATTGGGTTAGAACATGTTCTTTTAGCTCACAGAAGATTCTTATTATCCACCTTCTGAAGCCTGATTCTGTGAGTTCATCACACTCATCCTCCGTCAAGCCTTGTTCTCTTGCTGATGAGGAGCTGCGATCCTCGGTAGGAGGAGAGGCATTCTGATTTCGGGTGTTCTCAGCCTTTTTGCACTGGTTTCTTCCCATTTTTGTGAATTTATCCACCTGTCATCTTTGTAATTGCCGACTTTCAGATTGGGTCTCTGAGTGGACGTCCGGCTTGTTGGTGATGAAGTTTTTTCTGTTTCTTAGTTTTCCTTCGGGGGGGCGCTCCTTCCCCACAGAGCTGGGCCTTCCCGGGTTCAGCTGTGCTTCTCAGTCCTCAGCGCTTCCAATTGTTGTTCTCCTTGTGGGGATGGGACCGGCCAAGCCCGACCAAAAGGGCACCACCCAGTCCCGCACACTGCACACTGAAAAGCGCCGCGCCGGCCAAAAGAGTCGCGCTGGCGACCTGTGTGGCTCCCTTGCCGGGAATCTCCCAGTCCGTGGGCATCAAATATTCGTCTGCAACTGCGGCGTCCACTCGCTCTCTGCGCCCTCACCGCGAGCCACAATCCCGAGCTGCTGCTACGCGACCATCTTGGATCTCTCTCCGCCCGGTGATGAAGTTTTTCTGTTTCTTAGTTTTCCTTTGGCGGACGCCGGTTCCCCTCAGAGCCAGACCTTCCCGGGTTCGCTGCGCCTGCTGTGGAACTCTCAGTCCTCAGCACTTCCAATTGCTGTTTTCCTTGTGGGGAAGGGACCAGCTGAGCCCATCCCTCCCGCACACTCCGCACCAGGAAGCGCCGCGCTGAGTGCCGGCAAAAGAGCCGCGCCGGCCAAAAGAGTCGCGCCGGCGACCCGCGTGGCTTCTCCGCCGGGAATCTCCCGGTCTGTGGGCAACAAAAACTCGTCGGAAAGTGTGGGGTCCACTCGTTCTCTGCGCTTTCACTGGGAGCTACATTCCTGAGCTGTTGCTAGTCGGCCATCTTGGATCTCTCCCCTCCGAATGAAAGGATTTTAAAACCTATTTTAAAAAAGTAGATTAAAACTTGCCAAGTCTAGCAAGAGATATAGGTATTTAGACATAAGAGGCTAAGATCCAAAAAGGTCTTCTTCACAGCACATTATAATCAACCTGTTTAAAGTCAAAGACAGAGAGAATTCCAAAAAAGAGCAAAAGTGTCTAATCACATATAAAGAAACCTTCATCACATTACCAGTAAATTTCTCAGCAGAAATCTTATAGGACCAGAGAGAATGGGAGGATATATTCACACTGCTAAAAGAAAAAAAAAAACTGCTAGTCAACAACACTATATTCAGTAAAATTATCTTTGACAGAGGAGAAATAAAATTTTTCCAAAAAAGCAAAAGCTAAAAAAATCTATCACCACGAGATCTGTTCTACACACACACACACAAAAAAAATGCTTAAGGGAGTCCTAAAACTAAATATTAACTAACGCCGTTTACCATCAAGAAAACACACGAAAGTATAAATCTTACTGGTAAAGCAAACACACATATGATGAAGATAAAATAAATAATACTGCTACAGAAAATTACCAAACCACATAGACAGACAACAGGAGAAAAAGAAAGAAACAATAATGTAACAAAACAACCAGAAAAATATTAACACTAATGACAGGAACGAAGGGTCACATCGTAATATTAACTCTGAATGTAAATGGATTAAATACTCCACTAAAAAGACATAGACTAGATTAGTGGATAAAAGACAGGATTTAACTACATGCTGCCTACAAGAAATGCACTTTACTTGTAAAGACACATACAGACTGAAACTAAAGGAATGGAAAAAGATATTCCACAGAAACAGAAATGAAAAGTGAACAAGAACGGCTATACTTATGAGTAAAACAAACTTTACATCAAAACAGTCATAAAGACAAAGATCATTACATAATGATAAAGAGATTAACAAAAGAATACTTCATAATTTTTAGTATGTATGAACCCAAAACTGGAGAATCTAGATTTATAAAGCAAACATTACAAAATCTAAATAGACTCCAAGACTATATAGTGAGAAACTTCAACACCTCACTCTCAGCATTTGATCATCTAGACAGAAATTCATTAAAGTAATACCAGATTTAAACTAGACCTTAAACAAAATAGACTTGACATTTTTAGGACATTTTATCCAACAGCTGCAGAATATACAGTATTCTCCAAGGTCAGACAAGATTGGATGCATTGAGGGTGGTATGGCCACAGAGAGAATACACATTATTCTTATTAGCACATGGAACATTCTCCAGGATAGACCATATGTTATGCCACAAAACTAGTCTCATCAAATTTCTAAAAATCAAAATTGTATGAAATATCTTCTCAGACCACACTGGAATAAAACCAGAAATCAATACAAAGAGAAACCTAAACACTCCTGAATAACCACTGGATCAATGAAGAAATTATAGTGGAAATCAAAATATGCCTTGAAACAAATGAAAGTGTAAACATGACATACCAAAACTTATGGGTTTACAACAAAATCTGTACTAGGATGCAAGTTTATAGCAATAAACACCTGCATCAAAAGAGTAGTAAGGTTTGAGGCCAGGCACAGTGACTCATATCTGTAATCCCAGCACTTTGGGAGGCTGAGGTGGGTGGATCACCTGAGGTCAGGCGTTCGAGATCAGCCTGGCCAACATGGTGAAACCCCGTGTCTACTGAAAATACAAAAATTAGCTGAGTGTGATGGTGGGCGCCTGTAATCCCACATACTCAGGAGGCTGAAGCAGGAGAATCACCTGAGCCCGGGAGCAGAGGTTTCACTGAGCTGAGATTACGCTACTGCACTCCAGCCTGAGTGATAACAGCGAAACCCTGTCTCTAAATAAATAAATAAATAAGTAAGTAAGTAAATAAATAAATAAATAAATAAAAATAGCAGTAAGCTTTCAGAGAAACAATTTAATGATTCACCTCAGGAACCAGAGTAGGAAGAACAAACCAAATGCAAATTATCAGCCGAAAAGAAATAATATAGATCAGACCAAAAATAAATGAAGTTGAAACTAAAAATATACATCAGATCAATAAAATGAAAAGTTGGTTCTTCAACAAGATAAAACTGATAAACTACTAGCTAGACTAACGAAGATTCAAATAAATAAAATCAGAAATGAAAAATGAGACAGTACAAGTGATAATACAGAAATACAAAAGATCAGAGACTATTATAAACAACTATACACTAACAAATTGATTGATCATGGTATATTATCTTTTTGATGTGCCACTGACTTTGGTTTGCTAGAATTTTTGTATCTAACTTCATCAGGGATGTAGGCTGGTAGTTTTCTTTTACATTGTTGTTGCTGTTGCTGTGTCCTTACTGGTTTTGCTAATAGGGTAGTGCTGGCTTTCCAGAATGAGTTACTGAGAATTCCCTCCTCTTTAGTTTTTTTGAATAGTTTGAGAAGGACTGGTATTATTTCTTCTATCTTTGGTAGAATTCAGCTGTGAATCCTTCTGGGCTTGGGCTTTTCTTTAATGGGAAACTTTTTATCACTGATTCAATTTCACTACAAACTCACTAATACACCATGATCAAACAAGATGTACATAAGGCATGCAAGGATGGTTTAATATATGCAAATCAATAAATGTGATACATAACATCAACAGAATGAAGGACAAAAACTCTATGATCATCTCAATAGACAAAAAGTATTTGGTAAAATCCAACAACTAAGAATTCTCAATAAACTAGGCAAAAAAGGAATATACCTAAAAATAACAAAGTTCATATATGACAAACCCACAGATAACATCATACTGACTGGGGAAAAATGAAAACCTTTTCCTCTAAAAACTGAAACAAAACAAGCATGCCCACTTTCACAAGTCCTATTCAACACTGTACTGGAAGTCCTAGATAGACCAATCAGGTAAGAGAAAAAAACAAACTGGATCCAAATTGGCAAAGAGGAAGTCAAACTGTCCTCTGCAGATGACATGATCTTATATTTAGAAAAACCCAAAGCCTCTAGCAAAAAATATCTTAGAGCTGATAGCAAATTCAGTAAAGTGTTTTAAATTTTTTCAACATATAAAAATTGGTTTATATATCTTAATAATAAAATAGCTGTAAAAAAATCAAGACAGCAGTCCCATTTACAATAGCTACAAAAAAAAATCTAAAAATAAAGATAACTAAAATGAAGGATCTCTATTAAAAAACTACAAAAGACTGATAAAATAAATTGAAGAGGACACAAACAAATGGAAAGACATCTTATACTTATGAATTACAAGAATTAATATTGGTAAAATGTGGGTACCAACTGAAATTTTTTTTAAACAAAGGTTGATAAAATGACTGTGTTACCTTTTTTTTTTTTTTTTTTGCATTACTATAAAGGAATACCTAAGACTGGGTAATTTATAAAGAAAACAAGTTTACTGGATCAGGTTCTGCAAGCTGTATATAAAGCATAGTGCCAGAGTCTGCTCAACTTATACCGAGGTCCTCAAGGAAGCTTATAATCATGGCAGAAGGTTAAGGTGAGCCAGTGAATCACATGGTGAAAGAAGAGGCAAGGGGATAGGGGTGCCATATTTAAAAAAATAACCAGATATCTTGTGAACTCAAAGCGAGAATTCAGTCAATATTATGAGGAGGATACGAAGCCACTCACAAGGGATCTGCCCCCATGACCCAAACACTTCCCACCAGGCCCCACTTCCAACATTGGGGATTATATTTCAACATGAGATTTAAAGGGGATAAACATCCAAACCACATCAATGACCATACTGTTGAAAGCAATACACAGATTCAATGTAATCCCTATCAAAATACCAATGTCAGTTCTCATAGAAACAGAAAAAAAAGATCCTAAAATGTGTATGAAACCAAAAGAGAGCCAGAATAGCCAAAGTAATGCTAAGAAAAACAAACAAACAAACAAACAAAACCCCAAAAAACAAAAACAAAAACCAACCAACAAAAACAAAGCTGAAGGCATTACAGACTGACTTCAAATTATATTACAAGGATGTATTAGCCAAAAGAGTAAAGTATTGGTATAAAAATAACCACACATACCAATTGAACAGAATACAGAACCCAGAAATAAATCCAAGTATTTATAGCCAACTGATCTTTGACAAAGGTGTCAAGTACATACTCTTAAGAAAAGACTTCCTTCAATAAACGATGCTGGAAAAACTCGATATCCATATGCAGAAGAATGAATCTGAACCCTTATCTCTCACCTTATATAAAAATCAACTCAATTAAAGACTTAAATGTAAGACCTGAATCTATAAAACTAGCAGAATAAAGCACAGGATAAACAATACAGAACAACTGTTCTAGACAAAGAATTTATAGTCAACACATCAAAAGAACAGACAACAAAAATCAAACAAAAAAAGGCAAACAAAATCTATTTAACTAAAAATAAAAAAGCATAGCAAAGAAAAGAGTGAAGGGACAACCTCTTGAATGACAGAAAATATTTGCAAACTATTCATCCAACAAAATACTAATACCCAGAATACTCAAACAACTCAGCAATTAAAAACAAAAACAAAAACATCATCCCGTTAAAAAGTGAGTAAAGTACATGAACAGTCAATTCTCAAAAGAAGACTTAAATGGCCAACGGATACATGAAAAAGTGCTCAACATCCATAATCATCAAGGAAATACAAATTAAATGGACAATGAGACATCATCTCACCCCACTTAAAATGGCTATTATTAAAGAGAAAAAAAACAAGAGATACTGGTGAGGATCTAGAAAAAAGAGAACTTCTATACACTGTTGGTGGAAATGTATATTAGTACAACCACCATGGAAAACAATATAGAGATTTCTCAAAAAACTAAAAATAAATCTTCCATATGATCCAATAATCCCACTACTACATATATATGCAAAGGAAAAGAAATCAGTATATCAAAAGGATACCTGAACTTGCATGTGTATCACAGCACTATTCACAATATCAAAGATATAGAATCAATCTAAGTGCCCATCAATGGATGAATGGATAAAGAAAATGTGGCATATATATACAACAGGACAGTATTTGGTTGTAAAAAAAAAAAAAAAAGAAAGAATAAAATAAAGTCATTTGCAACAGCATAAACAGAACTGGAGATCACTGTATTAAGTGAAATAACTCAGGCACAGAAAAACAAATACCACAATTTCTCACTCATATGTGTGAGCTAAAAAACTTGATCTCATAGAGATAGAGAATAGAAGACAGATGTCAGAGGGAGGGAGGCGTGTGAGGAGGAAACAGAGAGGTAATTATAAACAATTTATAGTTAGATAGAAGAAATAGGTTCTAATGTTTGATAGCAGGGTTGGGTGATTATAGTTACTATCAATATATAGTATATTTCAAAATAGCTAGGAGAGAGCCGGGCATGGTAGCTCATGCCTGTGATCCCAGCACTCTGGAAGGCCAAGGCAGATGGATCACTTGAGGACAGGAGTCAAGACCAGCCTGGCCAACATGGCAAACCTTGTCTGTACTAAAAATACAAAAATCAGGCATAGGGACACAAGCCTGTAATCCCAGCTGCTTGGGTGGCTAAAGCAAGAGAATCACTTGAACCCAAGAGGCAGAGGTTGCAGTGAGCTGAGATCATGGGGCTGCACGCCAGCCTAGGCAACAGAGTGAGACTCTGCCTCAAAAAACAAACAAAACAAAAAACAACAAGCTAAGAGAGAATTTGAAATGGTACCAATGCATACAAATGATAAATACTCAAGGTAAGAGATACCCCAAATACCCTGACTTGATCATTACATATTCTATGCATGTAAAAATATTCACATGTGCCCGAAAGACATGTAAACTACTATGTATCTACAAAAGCAAAAAGGTATATCTACAATAAATAAAAACTTGAATTCTTATTATCTGGCTTTAAGTGAAAAATCTAATAGGTCATAATAATAATTAACAAATATAAACATTATTTATTTGTATCACTGTAAAATCCAATTTTGTACATGTTTTAAAACTAACATAAAAATTTTCAAATTACCAGCATATAAGTATATCCTCAATACATAGTTTATCATGACTAAACCAGATGGAAATTTAATCTAGTAGCCACTGACATAAATGTTATTGTTGATACTTTTGTTATTGATATGTATGTCATTGACACTTTGGCTTCATAGGTATCTCATTTAAGCATCTCTCATAATGAGACTGATGTCCCAGATAATGTAATGGAGAGGTCTGACTCAATCTAAAATGATTGTTTTAGATTAAGAGAGTATAACTGGCCCATTAAAAAATGCTAGTATAATTCTATAACTTACTGGATCATCAGTAAGAAACTGATAATAAAAATAGCCAGAAGCAAATTATATGACCATAGTTGTCCAAACTGAAAGAGCATAACTGTTACTGAGTAATCTTTTCCCAGCCATTTTAGTATCATAAACTTCTAATTATATAAAACACAGAATAGGGTAGTAGTTAAAAGTATGGAGTTAGGGCCAGGCACAGTGACTCATACCTATAATCCCAGCACTTTGGGAAGCCAAGGTGGGTGGATCACCTGAAGTCAGGAGTTCGAGACCAGCCTGGCCAACATGGTGAAATCTCGTCTCTGCTAAAGATACAAAAATTAGCCAGGCGTGGTCACGTGTGCCTGTAGTCCCAGCTACTCAGGAGGGTAAGGCAGGAGAATCGCCTGAACTTGGGAGGCGGGATTTGCAGTGAGCAAAGATTGCACCACTGAGCAACTTGCCTGGGCCACAGAGCAAGACTCCCTCTCAAAAAAGAAAAAGTAAATATGAACTTAGGAGCTAGATTGTTTCGGTTCAACTCCTGACTTCCCATTCAGGAGTTGTGTGATCTCAGGCAAGTTTCTTAACCCTTTTATGCCTCAATTTTCTCATGTGTCATATGGGCATAACAACACTACAAACTACTTACCTCACAAAACTGTTGTGAAGATTAAGTATATGTAAAGCTTAACAGTGCTTGCATCCATTAAGCATAATTATTTGCTATTATTATTATTTAACATGTTTGCTCTTGTCCCCAATAGTTTGAACGGCAAGGTTCAGTTATTATGTATTTCCTTTGTTACACTTTTGCATATTACAAATTCATTAACATTTCTGAAGTCATCGTGACTTTTTAATTATGCATTTGTCTTTTGGCACTTGTCATTTCTAATTTTGTTTTCTTTCGTTAACATTCTGTTGAGGGGTTGATGCAAAAAAGAAAACAAGAAACCATTCTGTTTACCTTTCTCATCTTAACGCAGTTTCTACAGTGAAGTACACAACACAAATGGAGTGATGTATTGCAATAAAATATTAGAACTTTTATTTCTATTTATTTTTATCAAAAAAAGAAAAATTAATTGTTGCTAATATTTAATATACAAAATAAGTCTGGTGCCCTCACTTTTCAGATTGAGGGTCCACATTTCAGATTGTTTTGTGCCACAAAACAAATTTGAGAGTAGCAAAAAGAGTTCAATACTCACAGGAGTTGACAGTAGAAATGGCACTCATTTGTTTCTTATTTTAAGCTACATATGACCAATTCAATTACTTTAAGCTTAATATTATCTTTTCTGTTAAGATGAAGTCTCACTCCATCACCCAGGCTGGAGTGCGGTGGTACGATCTTGACTCACTGCAACCTCAGCCTCCTGGGTTCACGCAAGTCTCCTGCCTCAGCCTCCTGATTAGCTGGGACTATAGGTGCATACCACCACTCTTGGCTAATTTTTCTATTTTTAGTAAAGACAGGGTTTTACCATGTTGGTCAGAATGGCGTCAATCTCCTCACCTGAAACGATCCACCCACCTCAGCCTCCCAAAGCGCTGGGATTATAGGCATGAGTCACCATGCCCACCAATAGTATCTATTTTTAACTCCTGGCAAAATGGAGTCACCAAGCACAGATTTTTTTTTTTGAAGACAACTGAAACAAAAACAAAAACCTGAGTATGTAATCACAAGTAAATAAGAAATGTGGTGGCACTGTCACTTCTTGCAAAAGTTAATCTTAGTCCACTATAAAAGTAAAGCATGAAAATCTAATGATATCCGATAAGAAAATTATCTTGAAAACTTTAAATCATTAAGAAGACTATTAAAAATAAGGATATAGACCCATTACCAACATTAGAACCATGTTTAAATACTGACTCTTGAGACAATAGCCTGTGATATTTGAAACTATTGTGTCATCACAGTATTTTAATCAGAATAGTTTCAAATATTGTGTGTCTTCATCTGTCCATTACAGATTACTTTTACATGAATAATGGTAGTGCAATATTATATCCATTTAATTCTATCAATAAATATACATCATTTAATTCTATCAATAACTATACACATGCTGCAAAGCACACTTTAACACAATAAACAAACAAGGGTATACACTCAGTCTTCTGATTACCAAAGGTGAAAGGAAGAAATCTTTTCATGTATTTATTTTTATTTAAAAGATATTTAGAAAACATAAGTAGCTCAGAACTAAGAAGGTCTTAAATAATCACCACAGTTACTCTTTTTTGTTTTGTTTTGTTTTTGAGATACAATATCACTCTGTCGCCCAGGGTGGAATGCAGTGGTGCGATCTCAGCTCACTGCAACCTCCACCTCCTGGGTTCAGGTGATTCTTGTGCCTCAGCCTAGCCAGTAACTGGAATTACAGGCATGTGCCACCACTCCTGGCGAATTTTTGTGTTTTTGGTAGAGACAAAGTTTCACCATGTTGGCCTGGCTAGTCTCGAACTCCTGATGTCAGGTGACCCACCTGCCTGAGCCTCTCCAAGTACAGAGATTACAGGCATGGGCCACTATTCTTACCACCACACAGTTACTTCTTAAGCACTCTTCTCATAAGTTAAAAACTCTAGCCCTTTGAAAAGGAGCATGGTGAAGAGAGAAGAGGCTTATCACAGGTTTTCACTATTAGGATTATAGTCTAAAAAATGTTTTAGTGATGGGATATACAGTTGAAACAATTTACAGATTTTAATTTGGGACTAGAGATAATTTCAACTTTCCCCTATCGTATCTGTAGTATTTTTTTCAGTTTTTATACTATTTAATCATTTTTATTCTTATTAAATAATGTTAATCATTTGAGTAAGTAAATGCTGAAACAGATAAATTCAGAGAAGTAAATATAATCAGACAGGAAAAGAGAAAAAAGTTGGAAGGTAAGCTGTTATCACTGGAGAAGAGCACAATATATAAAAATCACACAATTTATCAATGTAATGTAAAATAACAAGCAAGAATTAAAGGTACTAAATGAGTACATTAAATGTGTTTTGTTATAAAAATTTCCCTACTTAAAAGCCACACTTAAAACATAAGAGAACTATGCAATCTGACCTTGGGGAAACATACCTAAGACTTTACATATGAAGGTGCAATTCCAAAATGTAAGCAGGAAATATCAAGTTGCTTTAGCTTTCTACAGATAGATCTATCAAGAACCAAGTTTATGTACTGACTGAGCAGCCCATACCCTGTTCTGGGTATTAATTCATTTTTAAATTAGGTTGACATTACAATCATGAAGCACTGCTGGCTGTGGACAGGTTTACAGGTATTTTTAAAAGGTTATTAATATTATAATAATCTGTTTATAATATAGAATAGGAGCCAAAGTATAGTTCTCAGGCAAATAACTTACTTTTAGATCACTTTACCGAAAATCTTAACAGCTTCAAACTAACTCATCTCACCTTTACCTTACTTTGCTGTAATACAATATATTAATTTCAACAAAATTTTAATGATTATTCCTTAAGAACTAGACATTGTTCTGGACTCTTGGGATCCAATGGTTTCTGTCATCAGATCATTTAGAATATTACAAAATACAATTTAACAAAACTAACCTCCTGAATTCCCAGACCAAATGACATATACAGTCTTTTAAAGAAAAAAACTTAATAAACTTGTTAAAATAAGGTATATTTCATAATATACATGCATTTAAACCCAGTTTCTCAGGTGTATACACAATGGCAAAAGGACTAACATCTTCCTCGAGTGACAGAAAATAAAATGGATAGCCTCAGATATCTAGTAAGTATTTTCGCTTTAAATAAATACCTTCATATCATAATCAAATTGTGTTACTTTACTATCAAAAAAATTTGGATGGTGATTTTAAAAAATAGTCTTCTTTGATTAAGTCGATCACCTCAAATACTGCGAGAAAATATAGTTAGGTATATGAAATAAATTCCTTTTCAGTAATTTCACTTGCTATGTAACTCATTCTTAGTTGTGTTAATATTTACTATTCCTTCAATATGCCATAAGTAGTTAAAAATATTTACAGAATTTTTTTTAAGTGTATATTTGGCCAGGCACGATGGCTCATGTCTGTAATCCCAGCACTTTGGGAGGCCATGGCAGTTGGATCACCTGAGGTCAGGAGTTCAAGACCAGCCTGGACAACATGGAGAAACCCTGTCTCTACTAGTAACACAAAACAAAATTAGCTGGGCATGGTGGTACGCTCCTGTAACCCCAGCTACTCGGGAGGCTAAAGGATGGAAATTGCTTGAACTGGAGGTGGAGGTTGGAGTGAGCAGAAAACATGCCACTGCGCTCCAGTATGGGCAGCAAAGTGAAACAAACAAACAAAAAGTATGTATTTTCCTGAATTTCTCAACTTCTAGTTATTTAATAATTCTAAAACAAAAGTAATGCTTTCTTGTTATATGTGCATTCTCACAGCATCTTTATTTCTGTTTTTAATCTCATTTTATTTTCATATGTGAAGAGTTTTACTAAGTTAATTATTGTCTTTCTCTTTTTTTAAATTTTCTTTAAATCAGCTTTGGTATACATTAAAATCACCTGATGAACTTTCAAAAATCCCAATACACAGGTCACACACCATTTGTCTTAACATGTATGTTTATATTACTTTTTCCAAGTTAAAATTAATAATAATAAAAGCCTGAGCCCACTCCCTGTCACAGAGTAGACCTAGAAAATAGTGCTTAAAGTTAAGAAAAAGAAACATGTACCAAAACTAGAAATATTACTTAAATTAAAAGGCAGAATGTTAAAAACTGGAATTACTGGTAGCCTAATATATAATATAAATTCATTTCACCATAAATACAATACCGAAATAAAACTGTGGAAATGTTTCAGCGTTTACAATCAAGTGTAAAACTGCTCAAGAGAGTATTTTTGTGAAAATGGGAAAGGTGATTTGTGAAGCCAAGCAAAGAAAACAGGTACTCTAAATGAAAATAAGAATACTTTCAAGCAGAGTGTACAAAAGAGAAGCTTAACATTTACACACACATACACACACACACCCTACACCCACCCCTGCACATACTTGAGGGGGTTGGGAGAAGTTCCATGTAAAATAATTTTGGGAAATTCTGGGTAAAATGAAGGTAAGCAGCATTTTTCTTAGTTAGGATTTCATAATCTCGAAAAAGGTATAATATGTGGTTCTGCTTAGAATTCACTGACCTCCTCAGACTGACCCTTTGCTTATTATGATAGAAAAAAGAAAAAAAAATTAACTAACTTTCCAACTCTTTTCCCTTAAAAGCATTTAATGCAACCAGCACTGTACAAACAGAAAACTGTTGGAGATGCATTTATAAATTTAGAAATTTGAGATGGTCTTCAAAATAAATGTCAAGAATCTACTTCTACCTCATACCACTAATTTTCTTATCCTACCAATAATTATTCAATACTCCACACAACATAATCAAATCTCCAAAGATCGTTTTGGAAATAGTACCACAGATTATTATATATAATTGAAAAATAGATCTTTGGTTACACTAAACATCAAATCAAAACAAAACCTGAGATAATCAACATATTCATCATTTGAAAGTATAACTAGGCAATTTGTATAAACACTGGAATGCTATACCTCATCAAATTCTTCCGTCATTTTTCTGATGATTTCTGCATTCTGCATATTTCGAAACATCTCTATTCTCACAGTACCTGTGGAACAACAGATTTTACCGTTAATCTTTGAGATCAACTTCCACTCTCTCAAGCATTAACAAGTTATCTGTGAGAATCTCAAAAGAATAACCTTCCAACATATACTTTATATTAAAACATAAAAGGTTTGATCAGGCCCTTCTGACAGGACAGTACTCCTAAGAAGGAAAAAAAATAAATTTTGAAATTGCCATTTTTAACTATAAGTAAGTCCATAATTAGACATAACATCAGGAAGCTACCATAAAGTTCTCCGATAATTTAAATGTGTTAAATTGCTGGTAAAAGTATAACTTGGTACAACGTGTATGGTATATAATTTGATACATGTCTGACAAAACTACAAGTTTACATACTCTTTGACCCGCAGGTTGTACTTGTAGCAAAATATCCAAAAACTAACACATGTGCAAAGTAATGAATGTAAAAGGTCATCCCTGAAGCACTGTTTGTAATTAAAAAAAAAAAAAAAAAAAAAAAAAGGAAAGAAAGCCTATATGCTCATAAACATCTGATGAAATAAATAAAAAGCTGCTATTAATGACAATGGTGGCAGCAGCTAACATCTGGATGCTTACTCTCTTCTGGGCACTTGATGTCTATACATTTAATTTTTACAACAACCCAACGAAGAACGTACTATTCTTTTTTTTTTTTTGAGATGGAGTCCTGCTCTGTTGCCCAGGCTGGAGTGTAGTGGTGTGATCTCAGCTCACTGCAATCTCTGCCTCCCAGGTTCAAGTAATTTCCCTGACTCAGCCTCCCGAGTAGCTGGGACAACAGGTCCCTGTCATCACGCCTGGCTAATTTTTGTATTTTTAGTAGAGATGAGGTTTCACCAACTTGGCCAGGCTGGTCTTTAACTCCTGACCTCGTGATCCACCTGCTTCAGCCTCCCAAAGTGCTAGGAATACAGGCGTGAGTCACTGAGCCTGGCCTAGAATACACTATTATTTCTATGAGACAAGAGGCATTGAGAGGTTTAGCAACTTGCAAAAGGAGTTTCTCAGTATCAGATCCATGGTTTACATGCAGGCAGCCTGGCTACGATGATTAACCACTACTTTTTATTGACTCTCAAACAATGGAATCTATCAAAAATATAGATGGAGCTATCAAAAAAATAAGGCTATCTATGACTGATATGGAAAGATTTATAGGATATATTCAAACACAAAAGAGTGAATATTGAAGTATATTTGATTGAACATATATTAAAATATTTTATATAACTGCAAAGCAGAGAGCTTTTCTTCAATGTTCTACTGCTATTGCCTGGAACATTACTTAGCACATGGGAAGCATTCAAACAAATAAATAAAGATAAGATAATTAAATGAGATAACAAATGTAAAGTATCTGGCATTGTACCTGTAGCATACAAGATGCTCAGTATTAGGGTCTCCTACTTTGGACATTCATTTTTTTTGATACATTATCTTGCCCATTTTGGAAGCAAGCTAAAAGCTCCAATTCCTAATTTGAGCTCTAAGGGAATATATACATATCTGAAGCGACAAGAACCAGAACCAGGGAAAGTAGTTCTTTTCCCATCACCCAGGCCTATAGCCTCTACCTCCAGAATAGACATGATGTCCAACAGCACTGAACACCCTTGTTGAAAGTGCCTAGTATCTATCATAGGGATAAGTTAAGAGAATGAAGAGATAAACTGTCAGAAAAGTAAAGAAGGACCTAGCAAACTTTCTTACCCTCATATATATGAACCATACAGCTTAGAGAAAAGTCTGAACTCTGTCCTCTTCAGACATTTTCAATTCTCCCCCTTCTCTGTTCTATGATGTCAGCCAGGCAGAAACTCCCAAGCCTTCTATGCATCCCTCCAACTAGGTACACAAGTATGTAGAAGATTCAAAATAGACAGAACCTTACTCAGCAGCAAAACAGTTTATCCAAATATAACAAAAGGCTCTTTTAAGTTTATATTAATAATAGCTTTTGGCCATTCGTGGTGGCTCACACCTCTAATCCCAGCACTTTGGGAGGTAGAGGTGGGCAGATTGCTTGAGCTCAGGAATTCGAGACCAGCCTGGGCAACAACAGCAAGACACCGTCTCTACTAAAAATACAAAAAAAATAGCTGGGTGGGGACGTCACATGCTTGTAATCCCAGTTACTCAGGAAGCTAAGGCAAATGAATCTCTTGAACCTGTCAGACCAAGGTTGTAGTGAGCTAAGATTGTGCCACTACACTCCAGCCCTGATGATAGAGCAAGACTGTATCCACCCCCAAAAAAGGTTATAGCTTTTATGACATATCATTCTTGCTCACCCAAAATTACTGAAGTCTAAGTGTGGTTGAAATATAACACTGTCTAACACACTTAGCAAAAGAGCTTTCCAAATAATAGATGCTTTCTAAGTAACTGTTTCATGTATAAACCATTTTAAAGCTTTTCTTTTAAAGAGTAGATTACAGTCTTAATAAATAAAATATAATCTAGTTATGTACTAGAGATAATCCAATAATATGACAGGACGATTTTTTTCCTTTTTCTTATTTTTTGAGACAGTCTCGCCATAGCCCAAGCTGAAGTGCAATGGTGCAATCTTGGCTCACTGCAACCTCCGTCTCCTGGGTTCAAACAATTCTCCTGCCTCAGCTTCCTGAGTAGCTGGGATTACAGGTGTCCACTACCATGCCCGGCTAATTTTTGGATTTTTAGTAGACACAGGTTTACACCACATTGGTCAGGCTAGTCTCAAACTCCTGACCTCAAGTGATCCACCCACCTCGGCCTCCCAAAGTGCTGGGATTACAATTGTGAGCCACTGCGCCTGGTCATTTTTTGTTTCATTTTTACATAACCTAGCCTGATAAAGATCAAACTGTAAATCAAGACTAGACATAAATATGGATGGACTGGTAGAAAAAATCTGAGTCAGGCAAGAGGAAGAAATGCTGAGTCTACTAAAACTGAGAAGGATTCACTGAATAAACGTCTGCACCAGAAATGTAGAACTTAACAGTTACCTCGTAATGCAGTGACTATATTTAAGAGTCTCTTTCAGGATTTGAGGGGGGCAGTCTGGGGGAAAAGTAAAGAAAGAGACACTTTGATACCTTTCATGCTTAATCATAAATATCTTGGGATGCATGGGATCTGTCTAGGCAGTACATACAAAAATGAAAAAAAAAAGCCTCACAAGTTATTTTAAATAAACACACATTTTTGATACTTAAAAATTTTTTAGAATGCCTTGAAAATAGAAATTGCTGTGATTACATCTCCAATGATGAATCTGTCTCTAGATGGCAGCCTTCACTTTATAACAGTCCTTGTGGGGGCAAAAAAAAAAAAACCACTAATGTATTTTTTCCTTTCTCAATACAAAAGATAAGTAAAACATTAAAGTCAATGCTTTAAAAACTCACGTACTGGCACATAATGTGAGCACCGGTTAATCTTTGAAGACTGCATAGCACGCATTCCATCCACATCAAGAACAAACAACTTTACCAAATATTAGAATATCAAATTGTAGAGCTTGTTTGAGCCATGCTAGTATAGCCGAGGGCCAAAAGCAAACACTATCTTAGAGCTACACAACTGTTCAAAGATGTCCGAAGTATTTTCACCACATCTTCAACTACTATTAAAATCACCTCATCTTCAGTGCTAATGTTGTTCATGTAAGACTTACAAAAAATGGCTGTAAGAAAAATAATGTCTGTCTGCCACCTCAGTTCTATTTCTATTATTAATTTCTTAACCTGTGGCACCTGGATTCCAAAGTACCTATGAATCATTTTAAAACATAATGAAAATTCATGTCTATGTATTTTTGTAGAGAAAGGCCAGAGATGTCCAGGATATTATTAAAGAAAATTGAGAACTCAGGCAAAAATTACGCATTACAGAAAAAAATGTCAACCAGAAAATTTTAGTCATAGGGAACTAAAGGGAGAAATATAATGATGACAATAACAAATAATTATAGAGAAGACTGTTAGCTTTCATAGCATGGTATGGAAAAGTAAGGAGTAGAAGATGGAGAGTAGAAAAGACTGAACTCTTCTCCTTTCTAATTAATGACGCCATGAGTGAAATGATATAATATAGGGAGAGACAGGTTTCATTTCCAAGTTCAGCGGGAAAAGCTCAGAGAAGCTGCCCACAGTATTATACATAAATTACAGAGTAAAAAGTTTTATCAAGTATCTTGTTTGTAGATGACATTGTATAATTGACTCCAATTACACAAGATTTAAATATCTGAGACTAAGATTCTTTGGCAGTTTCTTATCAGACTGCATATAAATGAACAAGTTGTTTCTTCAACCTGTGCTTCAAAGCGATGTCACTAGGGGTCCCAAATAATCTCAAGTACACTTTGGTGAAGTCTCTCACAACTTGTTTCATGTGCCACTAAGACTGTCGCAACTCATCTTTTGCCTAGAATACCTACTTTTCATTTTACCAAACTTTTATGTATGTGATTAATGAGGAAAAGAACTGGTTGGGCTTAGTCTCAAGAAATTTTTAACTGAATTCCTGCAGCATTGTAAAAATATATGCATTCTATTTTAGAATAGTTTTAGACTAACAAAAAAGTTACAAAAATAGTATAGAGATCCCGTACACATCACATCCAATATCTTTTATTGTCAATACCTAACATTAGTATAGTACAACTGTCTCAACTAATGAGCTAATATTGGTAACATTAATAACTAAAGGCCATACTTTATTCAGATTTCCTTAGCGTTTACCTATTATCATTTTTCTGTTCCAGAATCCAATCCAGAATACCACCAAAGGTGGTGTTGTGTTATGTCTTCTTAGACTCCTCTATACTGTGACACTTTCTCAGACTGTTTATCTCTAGAATGAATTCATTTTGCATTACTAAAACTTGATCCACATTATTAGCAATTTCCCACTTCCCATTTCCCTCTACTCATAGCAATCGCACTTCTGCTGTTTCCATGAGTTACATACCACATGTAAGTACAATCAAGCAGTTATTTGATTGATTTCTGTGTCTTTCTGTGGCTGGCTGATTTCACTTAGCATAATGCCCTCCAACTTCATCCATTTTGTCATACATTACAGAATTTTCTTCCTTTTTAAGGCTCAATAATATTCTATTGTATGTATAGACCACATTTTATTTATCCATTCATCCATCCACAGACACTTCTTAGTGTTATATCTATGAATTCATTGAAAAGACCAATGTCATGAAGCTTTCTTTCCTATGTTTTCTTCCAAGAGTTTATAAGTTTCAGGTCTAATGTTTAATTATTAAATCCATTTTTAGTTAATTTTTGTGTTAAGGTGTAAGTAAGGGTCCAAACAACTTTCATTCTTTTACATGTGGATATCCAGTTTTCCCAAACACCATTTGTTGAAGAAACTATCCTTTCACTACTGTATATTCTTGACACCCTTGTCAATAATTCATATATGTGAATTATTTCTGGGCTCTCTATTCTGTTACATTAGTTTCTATGTCTATCTTCATAATAGTGCCCAACTGTTTTGTTTTTGTTTTTTGAGACAGGGTCTCACTCTGGCACCCAGGCTGCAATGCAGTGGTGTGATCATGACTCACTGCAGCCTTGACCTCCCCAGCTCAGGTGGTTCTCCCACCTCACCTCCGAAATAGCTGGGACTACAAGCATGCCCCACCATGTGCGGATAATTTTTTGTATTTTTAGTACAGATAGGGTTTTGCTGTGTTGCTCAGGCTAATCTCAAACTCATGGGCTCAAGTGATCCATGTGCCTCAGCCTCCCCAAGTGCTGGGAATACAAGCATGAGTCACTGCAACCACCAGATGTTTTAACTACTGTAATTCTGCATCATATTTTGAAGTCTGGAAGTGTGGTGCTTCCAGCTTTGTTCCTTCTTCAGACTGTTTTGGCTATTAAGGGTTCTCTGTGATTCCACATGAATTTTAGAATTTTCCTTTTTCTACAAAAAATGCTACTGGAATTTTCACAGAAATTTCACTGAATCGGTAAGATGACTTTAGGTAGCATGAACATTTTAAAATATTAAATATTCCAATCTATGCATGCAAGATGTCTGTCCATTTGTTTTTGTCTCCTTTAATTTTTTTCATTGATGTTTGTTGTTTTCAGTGTATAAGTCTTTTACCTCCTAATGTGGTTTGGCTCTGTATCTCCACTCAAATCTCATGTCAAATTGTAATCCCCAATGCTGGAGGTTGGGCCTGGTGGGAAGTGACTGGATCATGGGGGTGGATTTCCCTTTTGGTGCTGTCTTCATGATAGTGAGTGAATTATCATGAGATCTGGTAATTTCAAAGTGTATGGTGCCTCTCCACCCTCTCTTCCTCCTACTCTGGCCATGGGAATACGTGCTTGTTTTCCCTTCTAATTCTGTCATGACTGTATGTTTCCTGAGGCCTCCCTAGCCATGCTTTCTCTAAAGCCTGCAAAATCATAAACCAATTAAAGCTCTTTACTTTATAAATTACTCGGTCTCAGATATTTTTCTTTTTTGTGTGAGATAGAGTCTCACTCTGTTGCCCAGGCTAGAGTGCAGTGGTATGATCTCAACTCACTGCAACCTCCGCCTCCCGGGTTCAAATGATTCTCCTGCCTCAGCTTCCTGGAGTACCTGGGATTATAGGCGCATGCCACCACACCCGGCCTCAAATATTTCTTTATAGCAGTGTGAGAACGGACTAAAACCCCTCTTTAGTTAAGTTTATTCCCAAGTAGTTTATTCTTATGCTATTGTAAATGGGAATGTTTTCCTAATTTTCTTTCAGAAAGTTCGTTGTTAATGTACACGCAACTAATTTTTATATGTTGATGCATCCTGTTACTTTGCTGAATTCATTCATGAATTCTAAAATTTTTATGCAATCTTCTATCATTTTTTCTTTTTTGAGATGAAGTTTCACACTTGTCGCCCAGGCTGGAGTGCAATGGCACCATCTAGGCTCACTGAAACCTCTGCCTCCTAGGTTCAAGCAATTCCCCTGCCTCAGCCTCCCAAGTAGCTGGGACTACAGGCATCTGTCACCATGCCTAGCTAATTTTTTTGTGTGTAATTTTAGTAGAGATGGGGTTTCACCACATTGGCCAGGCTCATCTCAAACTCCTGACCTCAGGTGATCCGCCTGTCTCGGCCTCCCAAAGTGTTGAGATCACAGGCGTGAACCACCGCACCGGCTTGGTTTTCTGCATATAAGATCATGTCATCCGTAAACAGAAACAATTTACTTCTTCCATTTTTTTGCTTGCCTAATAGCTCTGACCAGAACATCTGGTATTACAAATAGAAGTGGTGAGAGTGGGCATCCTCACCTTGTTTCTGATCTTACAGAAAAAGCTTTTAGTTTTTTACCACAGAATATGATGTTAGCAATAAGCTTTACATATATAGCCCTTATTGTGCTCTATTTTCCTCTATTCTTAGTTTGGTTAGTTTTTTCTTTTAACATGAAAAGGGTGCTAGATTTTATAAAACTCTTTCTCTGGTATCTACTGAGATAACCAAGTGATTTTTATCCTTCATACTGTTAAGGTAGCATACCATATTAATTGATTTCCACTTGGTGAAGGTTTTAATATGCTGTTAAATTTGGTTTGCTAGTCTTGCTTAGGATTTTTTGCATATATACTCATCAGAGGTCTATACTGGCCTTTTACTTTTTGTGGGATTTTTTTTGTGATGTCTTTGCCTGGCTTTGGTATAAGAGTAATGTTGCCCACATAAAATAAGTTTACAAGTGTTCCATTCTCATCAATTCTTTGGAAGAGACTGAGAAGAACTGGCATTAATTCTTCTTTAAAAGTGTGGCAAAACTCACCAGTGAAGCCGACTGTTCCTGGGGCTTTTCTTTGTTCTCTCAATCTGTCCACTGGTTATAGGTCTGTTCAGCTTTTCTTTTTCTTCATGACTCAGTCTTTTTAGGTTGTAGGTTTCTAGAAATTTAGTCATTTATCCTAGATTATCCAATTTATTGGTGTAGAGTTGTTCCTTGTAGTCTCTTATAATATTTATTATCTCTGTGCCATCATCTTTAAAGTCTCTACTTCCATTTCTCATTTTCAAACTTTGTTTTTGATGACCACAAATGTTTTAAGAAGCAGTGATCAGGTATTTTATAGAATGTCTTTGAATTTATCTGATGCTTTTCTCATGCTCAGATAGGATTTATAGATTTTTGGAAGGAAGGTCAAAAGAGAAATTGCTATCCTCATCATAAAAAAATCAAGGTACTATCAACATGACCAAACACTACTGACTATTAATCAAGATCACCTAGATGGGAAAGTGTCAGTTTTTTCCTTTGTAAATTACACTTCTCCACCTCTTTCCACATTGTGCTCCTCAGAAATCACTATGTACTTAATGAGTAAGAAGTTACATTTCATTTCCTTTAAGACGATTCAGGTATCTACACAAATGTTTTTAAACTCCCCCTTTTTTGAGAGAGAGACAGCAAGAAAGAGTGAGAGAGAGAGAGAGAAAGAGCTCTGTTTCCCAGGCTGGAGTGCAGTGACACAACCCTGGCTCACTGGAGCCTTGACCTCCCAGGATCAAGCAATACTCCCACCTGTACCTCTGTAGCTAGGACTAAAGGCACGCATCACCACACCAGCTAATTTTTTTTTTTCTGGAGGGATGTGGGGAGAGATAGGGTTTCTCTATGTTGCCCAGGCTAGTCTTGAACTCCACAGCTCAAGGGAGCCCCCACCTCGGGCTCCCACAGTGCTAGAATTACAGGTGTGAGTCGGTGTACTCTGCCTCTTTTGAATTTCTGAATAGTTCATGTGTCTACTTTCAGCTTTTTTTTTTTGAGACAGGATCTCATTCTGTTGCCCAGGCTGAAGTATAATGGCAAAATCATGGCTCACCGCAGACTTGACCTCTTGGCCTCCTCCCACCTCAGTCTCTCAAGCAGCTGGGACTACAGTCACACATCTAGCTAATTTTTGTATTTTTTGTGAGACAGGGTCTCATTTTATTGCCCAGGCTGGTCTCAAACTCCTAGGCTCAACTGATCCTCCTGCCTTGGCCTCCCAAAGTGTTGGGATTACAGAAGTCAGCCACTGTGCCTGGTCTATTCGACAGAGAGAGACATGGAGACACCGAGAGAGGCTGAAACTGATAAATGTAAGGCAAAATATTTCATATTCCAATCTCTTATTTCATAATTTTTATCCTGTTCTCTGCATACCCAACAGGTTTTCTGTAAGTATAAACCGATCAGGATTATCTGTGGTTTTTCGTATACTCTACCTAAAACAGTACCTGCACATGTCAGCCGACATTTGAAAGGTTTTTCAAAACCATGACAATAATAAGCAATTGAAACCTTCAAGTAGGCCCAGGAAAAAGCCTATGAAAGTAGAAATTACATTATAACAATATAAAAAGTAAATATGCAAATTATGCCAGAAGCATCAAAGTTTTAAAATTATTCATTTTCACAAAAAAAATTTTTTTTGAAAAATTTCATTGTGACAAGTTCCATTTAAACACACATATGCATATCATCGTTCAAGGGAGAAATCACTTTAAATTTATATATACAAGTTCGGTCTGTGATAATGATATTGTAAGCCAGATTATTTATACAAATCCTTTCCCTGAAATGCTAAATAAAATGTAAACAGCATTTAGAAAACATGTGAAGCCATATGAAGTAGTAAGGTATTAGAAGGAAAATAAATAAAAGGAGAAATTAAACTATAATGACCCTTGCTAAGCCTGTTTGCTGCATTTGGGAGATCTGAGGGTCTGAAACAAACAACTTTCATACATCTTCAGGTTAAGGCTAAACCAGGGGTCAATTCACCACCTCATATTCTGGGGAAAATAAAGTTTTCTGGTACTGCATAGAGTATCTAAGAATTTATCATCAAAAACTGTTATTCTCACAAATAGCTGAAAGAAAATCTCGAACTGTCTATTCAATTACAAATGGTCCCAGATTGGTAGTGCCTGTGGACACCTGTAAAGCAAATGATAAATCCTCTCTTAGGAAAATGTAACTTAATCCTTGGCTTCAAATAAATTTGGGAGAAAATAAGGAGCTTGGAATAAAAAGCAAGAAAACACACCAAGAAGAAAAGCAACATGCAAAAGAACAAGCAAAAACAAGACCACAGAAACAGACTCACAAATACTTAAAATATTAGAATTATCAGATATAGATTGCAACAGAAACTTAACATGTTAAAAAATAAAAATACACTAAGTGTGATGGCTCACAACTGTAATCCCAGAACTTTTGGAGGCCAAGATAGGTGGATCCCGAGACAATTCTGGTCAACATGGTGAAACCATGTCTCTACTAAAAAGACAAAAATTAGCCAGGCATGGTGACGCACGCCTGTAGTCCCAGGTACTTGGGAGGCTGAGGCAGGAGAATCACTTGAACTTGGGAGGTAGAAGCTGCCGTGAACCAAGATCACGCCACTGTACTCCAGCTTGGGGGACAGAGAGAGACTCTGTCTCTAAATAAACAAACAAACAAACAGGGTTAAATATCCACAGGGAAACAACGTCATGGAATTACTTTTTCTTCTTGATAAAGAACGAAGTAGTTATAATTTACAGAAATGAACAATACAGTAACTGAAAGAAGGCGGCTTAAGGGATTGGCATAGATGAAAAGAGTAAAAGAACGTTAAGATAGGGGGATATTATCAGAAAGCTGCACAGAAATTCAAAAATATGAAAAGATACACAGAAGAGAGTGTAACAAATGTACACAAAGTTCCTGAAGAAGAAGATAAACAAAATGGGAAGAAATAACATTTAAAAAGATAATAATTAAGAAATTTTGTAACTGGGCTGGGCACAGTGGTTCACGGTGGTAATCCCAGCACTTTGGGAGACCAAGACGGGCGGATCACAGGTCAGGAGTTTGAGACCATCCTGGCCAACATGGTGAAACCCTGTCTCTACAAAAAAAATTAGCTGAGCATTATGGCGTGCACCTGTAGTCCCACCTACTCAAGAGGCTAGGGCAGAAGAAACACGAACCCAGGAGGCAAGGGTTGCAGTGAGCCAAGATCGCACCACTGCACTCTAGCCTGGATGACAGAGCAAGACTCCATCTCAAAAAGAAAAAAAAAGAAAAAAAAAAAAAAGAGAATTTTACAACTGATGAAAAACAAGCAAACCCCCGACCCCTACCAAAATATATTTTATATCTACAGCTTAACATAATAAAACTCAGAAAACTACAAACAGAGTAAAAATTAAATTATGGGAAAAATAAATTGGAAAAGCAAACAATGATGATTAATTTTGCTAAAATATTTTATATCTTTTTTTATTCGTTTCTTTAGATGGTTACTGAGGGAGTGTATGTTAAAATCCCACATCATGATTACACATTTATTTATGTCTCATTTACTACTTTTCCCCTCCCTCCCTCATCTTTCTCTCCCTCTTTTCACTAAAAATTTTCTGCAATACAAGCCAGGATAGAGTATCTTTAATGTGCTGAATGAAAACAACCACCATTACTAAATTATATATCCAAAGTACATTTTTAAAAATAAAGACAAAAATTAAATGAAATAAAATAAAAATAAACGAAAGAATAAAGAACAAAGTGCCATTAATATAGGCAATGGTAAATAAACACTAATTTTAATTTTTAAAAGTAATAATGACTATAGGAAAACTAAAATTACAACACAGAAAAGGAAGTCAGTGGAATTATAGTGTTCTACCTTGCATTTTCTGTAAAAGTAAAGATGGTAATTATCTTTTGATTTTAGTAAGAATGACTTTTATAATTTCTAGCATAATCACTGAATGAGAAGAACACAGAAATGTTCAAAGAAATAGAGAAAAGAAAGACAAATTATTTGGTATTCAAGTAATTTAAAAACAAGAAAGAAGAGAAAAAGAAAACATAGAACAGGAGGGACAAAGACCAATCATTTGTTCAATATAAAACTAAATATACAGTGAGTGTATTAAATGCCCAAGGGACTAAATGGTGCAATTAAAAGACAACAACTTTTTAGACTGAATTTAAAAAATACAACCCAGCTATAATTTGTTACAAGAGGCATCTGAAAGGTAAGAATACAGGAACAATTAAAGGGAAAAACCAGAACACCAGAAATACATGAAAAGTGGTAGGTTTCATTAATATTAAATGAAACAGACTTCCAGAAAAAAAGTATTGTCAGATATAAAGAGTTGCATTAAATATAAAATACTGAGATATAAAAAACAGATTGATACTTGTATATATCTAATAACATATCAGGGAGTGCAGGGAGGGACAGCAAGACATGTGAGGGAGGGTAAGGAAGGGAAAGGCAGTTAAGAAATCCAGGAAAAACACATAAATCTATAACCATGATGTGGGATTTTAACATAACCCTTTCTCAGTAACGATCAGAACAAGCACAATAAGTTAGAAGGATATAGAATATTTTAACAAAATTGCTGAGCTAACAATGGATATACTACACTTAAAAAGTGTATACTACGCATGAGTTTTAAGGGTACATGAAACATTAGCGAAACCTGCCCACACAACCTTGAGACAAGTCTACACAAAGGGGGACTGCAATGCACAGACTATTTCCTTTGGCCTCAAATTTAAGGAAGCTAAAGAAGAAATTAATACAAAAAGTTAACCAGAAAACTTTCATGCTTGGAAATAAAGAAATATGCTTCTGGCCAGGCACAGTGGGTCATACCTGTAATCCCAGCACTTTGTGAAATAGAGATGGAAGGACTGCTTGAGTCCAGGAGTTCCACAGTAGTCTGGGCAACACAGTGATCTCATCTCTAAAAAAAAAAATTAGCTGGTGTGGTGGAGCACATTTATGGTCCCAGCTACTTGGGAGGCAGGGCTGGGTGGGGATGCAGTATGCTATGATCATGTGACTCTACTCCAGCCTGGGTGAGACCTCATCACAAAAAATAACCCCCAACACAAAACAAAAACTATTAAAAAAGAAGAAGAAGAAAAAATATGCTTCTAAAAACTCCATGTGTCAAGAAAAAGTAGGAATTAGAAAACATTTAAAATTAATTAAGAGGGTATCTGTAATGTACAACTGTACATATATATGTGCTATTCCAGGCATATGGAATACTATAAACAACTTTATAAATTTAAAAATTTAGAAAAAAATGGAGAGTTTCCTAGAAAAATCTGGTTTATAATTTTAAAACTCTGGTTTATAATAATAAAAACACCTGAAGCTGGGCATGGTCTTGCATGCCTGTTGTCCTAGCTACCTGGGAGGCTGAGGCAGGAGAATCTCTCCAAGCCCAGAGTTTGAGACCAGCCCAGGAAACATACTGAGTCTCTAAATAATGACGATAATAATGAAATACCTGAAGAGGGCTAAATCAGCTTTTTAAAAGTGAATCACAACTGGACACGGTGATTCAAGCCTGTAATCCCAGCACTTTGGGAGGCTAAGGCAGGCAGATCACTGGAGGTCAGGAGTTTGAGACCACCCTGGCTAATACGGCGAAACCCCATCCCTACTAAAAACTCAAAAATTAGCCCAGCATGGTGGTTTACGCCTGTAATCCCAGCTACTCAGAAGGCTGAGTCAGGAGAATTGCTTGAACCCAGAAGGTGGGGTGGGCGAGGTTGCAATAAGCCGAGTGTGCACCACCGTACTCCAGCCTAGGCAACAGAGGTAGACTTTGTCTCAAAAAATAAAGTATACAATTCAATGGTTTAAAAAAATGAATCGTAGATTGAAATCGTCCAACAAAACACTTCAGGTCCAGATGCCTTCAATTCTACCAAATATTCTGTAAAGAATGAATTCCAAATAATAGAAAAAGAAGGTAATGTTCACAATTCACTTCGTGAAATTAGTTAAGTATTCGTAACAAAACTTGAAATGGAAAGAATGAAAGGGGAAAAAAACAGGCAATCTCACTAATAGATACAGATATTTAAAATCCTAAAGACATAAAAAACATAAAAACAAACAAACCCTAAGCCAGATACTAGCAAACCAAATCTAGCAATAATTTAAAAAATATATCATGACCAAGTTGAAGTCATTCTAGGAATGCATATTACATTTTACATTACAGTATCAGTGGTAGACATGCTTTTCTGCAAACCTAAAACTGCTCTAAAAAATAAACTCTATTTTTAAAAGATCATTACTTATAATGAAATTTTAAATACTGAAAGTCCAGAAATAAATTTAATAACAGATGTATGAGACCTGTTCACACATACATCCCCTTCAAAAATTATCTAAAATACTTGAGGGAAAGGGTGAATACGTGGAGAAATAACACAAGGATCAAAAACTGAAAGATACTGTTTTATCAAAATGTAAATTCAACCCCCTGATGTATGGCAGTAGTTGTTAACCTTTGCCCTGCCCCCTACCAACCACCTTTGACATGAACAATACAAGTAGGAATGGGGATCCATTGACATTTAGTGGGTAGAGGCCAGGGATGCTGCTAAATGTCCTACAATGGAAGAATGCTCCCCATGACAAAGATTTTCCAGCCGAAAAAGTCAGTACTGTCAAGGTTGAAAAATGCTCATATACATACATAGATTCAATATAATTCCATTTAAAACTCCAACAACTTTACTGATGGAATTTCAAACTGGTGGTTTTTTTTCTGAGACAGGGTTTCACTCTGTCACTCAGGCAGGAGTGCAGTGGTGTAATCTTGGTTTACTGCAACCTTTATCTCCTGTGCTCAAGCAATCCTCTCACTTCAGTCTCCCAAGTAACTGGGACTACAGGTGCACACCACCACACCCCACTAATTTTTGTATTTTTTGTAAAGGCGGGGTTTCACCATGTTGCCGAGGCTGGTCTCAAAACCCTGGGCTCAAGGGATCCACCTGCCTCAGCCTCCCAAAGTGCTCGGATTATAGGCACAAGCCACTGCACTTGGCCCACAAATTAACTCTAAAATATATACAAAAATATAAAAGCCAGTAAGTTTCTAATCAACAAATCTTCTCCCACCAGGAGTGGTGGCTCATGCCTGTAATCCTAGCATTTTGGGAGGCTGAGGTGGGCAGAACGCTTAAATCCAAGGGTTGGAGACCAGCCGGGACAGCCTGGTGAAACCCTTACTCTACAAAAATACCAAACAATTAGCCGGGCGTAGTGGTGGTGTGCCTGCAATCCCAGACACTCGAGAAGCTGATGTGGGAGGATCACCTGATTCCAGGGATGTTGAGGCTGCAGTGAGCCAAGACTGCACCACTGCACTCTAGTCTGGGTTACAGAGTAAGACTCCATCTTAAAAAAAGAAAAGAAAGTTTTCCACCTAAGAGATTAATTACCAGAATAGAGAACCCAGAAAAGGATTCTCCTGTAAAGGGATACTTGATATACACTAATGGTGTCATTGTACAATGAAGAAAAACTGAAGGACTTTCCACGCTTAAAAAACTTAATTCCAGATGATGTAAAAACTAAAATTTGAAGGACTAACCTAAACGTAACTAACTAAACTTCAAATATACTAGAAAGCTTTTATAAGAAAACAGGAGATTATCTTCATGACCATGGTGTAAACATTTTATTTTTATTTTATTTATTTATTTTTGAGACAGAGTCACGTTCTGTTGCCCAGGCAGGGGTGTGGTGGTGCGAGCTTGGCTCACTGCAACCTCTGCCTCCCAGGTTCAAGTGATTCTCCTGCCTCAGCCACACAAGTAGCTGGGATTACAGATGCCCAACACCACACCAGCTAATTTTTGTATTTTTAGTAGAGACAGAGTTTTACCATGTTGGCCAGGCCGGACCCAAACACTTGACCTCAAGCGATCTGCCCGCCTGGGCCTCCCAAAGTGCTGTGCAACAGAATGAGCATCTGTCTCCAAAAAAAAAAAAGGGAGAGAGACAGAGAAAACAACAACTTATAAAACAATAAAGAAAAAAAACCCAACATCCCAATACAGTAATTTGTAGAAGACTTTAAGTGGTTCATGCAAGAGAAAATTCTCATGGTTAACTGTTATGTGAAAAAGTAACCGATCTTAATAGTAACCAAAGAAATATAAACTAAAACCACGATGTGATACTTGTAATCCTACCTATCTGACAAGATAAAACTAAAAGTACTGGCAATACTATCTGTGAGCAAAACAGCTAAAGCCATCAGAATTGTGTCACATCACTTGACTGAAGCATGAAAAGTTACAACTACTTCAGAAAAATTTGGTATCATCTAGAAAATCTGCATATCTTACAACCCAGCAATTCCACCCCTCAGTACACAAACTAGAGCATCTTATGCACGAACACGAAATTAAATGTATAAAAGATAAATAACATTGTCTACATTATCCAAAAATTTCCTTCAAGAATAGGAAGTATAAGCTGGGTGTGGTGGCTCACGCCTGTAATCTCACTACTTTGGGAGGCCAAGGCAGGCGGATCACGAGGTCAGGAGTTTGAGACCAGCCTGGCCAACATAGTGAAACCCATCTCTACTAAAAAATGCAAAAATTAGCCCGGCTTGGTGGTGCGTGCCTGTAATCCCAGCTACTCAGGAGGCTGAGGCAGGAGAATCTCTTGAACCCAGGAGGCAGAGGTTGTGGTGAGCCAAGATTGTGTCATTATACTCCACCCTGGGCAATAGAGTAAGACTCTACCTCAAAATAAAAAAAAAAAAA
>PVKP010028816.1:0-29690 GCA_004027715.1 Plecturocebus donacophilus | reverse complement strand
CAGTCATTAGAGTGAATCGACAACCAACAGAATGGGAAAAAATTTTTGCAGTCTACCCATCTGACAAAGGGCTGATATCCAGAATTTACAAAGAACTAAAACAGATCTACAAGAAAAAAACAAACAAGCCCATTCAAAAGTGGGCAAAGGATATGAACAGACACTTTACAAAAGAAGACATACATGAGGCCAATAAACACATGAAAAAATGCTCACATCACTGGTCATTAGAGAAATGCAAATCAAAACTACATTGAGATACCATCTCACACCAGTTAGAATGGCGTTTATTAAAAAATCTAGAGACAACAGATGCTGGAGAGGATGTGGAGAAATAGGAACACTTTTACACTGTTGGTGGGAGTGTAAACTAGTCCAACCATTGTGGAAGACAGTGTGGCGATTCCTCAAGGACCTGGAAATAGACATTCCATTCGACTCAGCAATCCCATTACTGGGTATATATCCAAAGGATTATAAATCGTTCTACTATAAGGACACATGCACACGAATGTTCATTGCAGCACAGTTTACAATAGCAAAGACCTGGAACCAACCCAAATGCCCACCAATGATAGACTGGACAGGGAAAATGTGGCACATATACACCATGGAATATTAGGCAGCCATCAAAAACGATGAGTTTGTGTCCTTTATAGGGACATGGATGAACCTGGAAACCATCATTCTCAGCAAACTGACACAAGAACACAAAATCAAACACTGCATGTTCTCACTCATAGGCGGGTGTTGAATAATCAGAACACGTGGACACAGGGAGGGGAGCACTATAGCTGGGGTCTGTTGGGGGGAAATATGGGAGGGACAGTGGGGGGTGGGGAGTTGGGGGGAGATAGCATGGGGAGAAATGCCAGATATAGGTGAAGGGGAGGAAGGCAACAAATCACACTGCCACATGTGTACCTATGCAACAATATTGTATGTTCTTCACATACACCCCAAAACCTAAAATGCAATAAAAAATAAAATTAAAAACAAAACAAAACTGAAAAGTTGTTCACAAGATAACCACGAATT
Organism: Plecturocebus donacophilus; assembly: GCA_004027715.1. Taxonomy (NCBI): domain Eukaryota; kingdom Metazoa; phylum Chordata; class Mammalia; order Primates; family Pitheciidae; genus Plecturocebus; species Plecturocebus donacophilus. The sequence continues at coordinate 28,652 of PVKP010028816.1, read as the reverse complement.
TAAAAAGTAAACAGCAAGTTGCTTTCCCAGGAATGCAGGATAGTTTGACATAAGAAATTGTGGTAACAGGCAGGTACCGGTGACTCACACCTGTAATCCCAGCACTTTGGGAGGCTGAGGCAGGTGGATCACCTGAGGTCAGGAGTTCAAGACTGGCCTGGCCAACGTGGTGAAACCCCGTCTCTACTAAAAATACAAAAGTTAGGCAAGCATGGTGGCACACGCCTGTATTCCCAGCTACCTGGGAGGCTGAGGCAGGAGAATCACTAGAACCCGGGAGGTGGAGGTTTCAGTGAGTCAAGATTGCACCACTGCATTCCAGCCTAGGCGATAGAGCGAGACTCTGTCTTAAAAAAAAAATGTGGTAACAGATTAAAAGAGAAAAATCAAATGACTATCTTAGCAGATGTAAAAAGTAAATAAACACATAAAGATGATCAAATTCACTCAATTCATTTATAAAGGAAGAAGGAGGCAATTAAAGCTATAAGACAATGTCTTGACAACAGTTCTGTATGGTCTCTGAACTGGTCACACCAATCATCTATTCCACAGGATTGGCAATTTCACCCCCTGAAATTACATTGCTTGGCTTGTGATATGGAAAGTGTTTGTTTTGGGTATAAAATGTATCACTCTTTCATTGGCTCATATAATAGCTCCTCTTCTTAATTCCATAAAGCACTCGATTTTTGTTTTGTAAGGAAACACAACTGTGGTCATCCTTCTAGTGATGAATATTTGCTTTACTCTTGTTAAATTTGCACCCTGCTCTAAGTGCCTTTCTGCAAACATTAACTTTTTGCTTTAATGCCAAATCACTAGTGTAAGAAGTCTTTCAGCAGGGTTATTATAGCAACTAAACTCAAGCCATATAGGTTGACTTCCAGTTCCAAAATGGTAGTATAGAATCAAGCTGGCTCGACTCCCCTCAAAGAAAAATAAAAACACATACACAGCAACGAGATTATGGTCAGAAATAAGCCAGAACTCAAATATAAGGAGAGATCATTTCCAGGGCCATATAGAAGTTAAAAAAACTCCCAGCAGACAGAGAACCAGACTTCCACATCCATGATGCCCTGCCCTCCATTTTGCCCAGCACGAAGTGCAAGAAAAATTTCCCCCCAACTCACTGTTTCTACACTGGAAAAAGTAAGAGCAAGGTGGAACCAGATTGCCCACTATCTTGCATTCCCTGTGTCTCTTCCTTCACCCACAGAAAGCATCACAACTGCCTGAAGGGAAAAATATCCATGAGGTAGACAGAGACTAAGAGGGGAAGCAGGATTACAATCCCCAGCCCTGGAAAGGAGAGTCCTCCTTTGTAACTCTACCAAAGGAGATGTCAAATCACAGTAGCAATTCTGCAGCACCACACAGTGGGTTTGTCCCTATATGGTCTAAAAAGGGGAGGCCTAAATAATCCACCCCAGGCCAGGTGCAGTGGCTCACACCTGTAATCCCAGCACTTTGGGAGGCGTAGGTGGGTGGATCACCTGAGGTCAGGAGTGCAGGACCAGCCTGACCAACATGGAGAAACCCCATCTCTCTCTATAAAAATAATAATAATATTAATCCACTCCTTGTTTCTTAATATACTTGCTTTCACTTTGCACTGTGGACTCGTCCTGAATTCTTTCTTACGCAAGATCCAAGGGCCTTCTCTTGGGGCCTGGCTTGGGACCCCTTTCCTGTAACACCACCAGTGCTATGACAGTTTACAGATGTCATGACAACATCAGGAAATTACCCTATATGGTCTAAAAACAGAAGGCAGAAATAATCCTACCCCTTATTTAGCATCTCAACAAGAAATAAAAGCAACCAGCAGCCCTCTGGGCTGCTCTGTCTATGGAGTAGCCATTATTTATTTTATTCCTTTACTTTTCTAATAAACTTGCTTTCACTTTACTCTATGGCTCACCCTCAATTCTTTCTTGCACGAGATCCAACAACCCTCTCTTAGGGTCTGGATTGGGACCCTTTTCCTGTAACAAATGCTTATATCAAAAAAGCATAAAGATTTCAAATAACAACCTAACAATGAACCTCAAGGAGCTAGAAAAGCAACACTAAATGAAACCCAAAATTAGTAGACAGAAAGAAAGATCATTCATTCCAATTTTTCTGTGAACAAAAAGAAGAAAGGAAGAAGGAAGGAAGGGAGGGAGGGAGAGAAGGAGGGGAAGGGAGGGGAGGGGATATGAACTGAGATGTAAAAACAACACAGAAGATCAACAAAACAAAATGTTGTTTTTGTGAAAAGACAAACATTGAAAACCTTTTTTCTAGACTAAGAAAAAAAGAGAGAAGATCCAAGTAAACAAAATCAGAAACAAAAAAAGGATACATAACAAGTCAAAGGAAGGAGCTGACAAATTCAGTTTCTTAAAAAAAAAATTTAATAGGGACTTATGAACAGAAGCCATGTTTGTGTCTCTGGCAGTAGCGAGATGGCTGATCCCAGTGCCGTTACCCCGAAGAACTGGGCTTATAAACATAGGGAAAGGAGTGATTCAGAAAGGATTTGTAGGACAATTAAAGAATGGATAAGGAAAATGTGGCACGTATACAGCATGGAATACTATGCAGCCATAAAAAATGATGAGTTTGTGTCCTTTGTAGGGATATGGATGAATCTGGAAACCATCATTCTCAGCAAACTGACACAAGAACAGAAAATCAAACACCACATGTTCTCACTCATAGGCGGGTGTTGAACAATGAGAACACATAGACACAGGGAGGGGAGCATCACACACTGGGGTCTGTTGTGGGGGCCAAGGGAGGGACAGCGGGGTGGGGTGGAGAGGTCGGGGAGGGATAACATGGGGAGAAATGCCAGATGTAGGTGATGAGGGGATGGAGGCAGCAAACCACATTGCCATGTGTGTACCTATGCAACAATCCTGCATGATCTGCCCATGTACCCCACAACCTAAAGTACAATTAAAAAAAAAAAAAAAAAGAATGATAACAAGGTTGTTTGACTTAAGGGCAGAATTTACTGGTAAGTACCTATTTTTACACAAGGAACAACAGATAAGCCTCTTTCACTAAAAAGGTGAAAGATCTAAACAAAGAAGATTATAAAACACTGGTGAAAAAAATTAAGAGGACACAAAAAATGAAAAGATAGTCCATGCTCACAGACTGAAATAATTAATATTGTTAAAATAACTATACTATACTATCCAAAGCAATTAACAGATTCTGCAATTCCTGTAAAAATACCAATGACATTCTTCACAGAAATAGAAAAATAAATTCTAAAATTTATATGGAACCACAAAAGACCCTGAGCCAAAGAAATCATGAGCAAAAAGAACAAAGCTGGAGACCTAACACCACCTGACTTCAAAATGTATTATGAGGCTATAGTAACCAAAACAGCATGATACTGGTATAAAAACAAACACACAGACCAATGGACTGGAATAAAGAACCCAGATATAAATACGCGCATTTCCAGACAACTCATCTTCAACAAAGGCATTAAGAACATACAATTCAGAAAGCACAGTTTCTTCAATAATAGTGCGGGGATAGCTAGATAACTATATTCAAAAGAATGAAACTAGATCGCTATCCCTCATCATACATAAAAATCAAAATGTATTAAAGAATTAAATATGAGACATAAAACTGAAACTACTAGAAGAAAACACTAGGGATGCAATCTAGGACATTGGTCTGGACAAAGATTTTCAGATTAAGATCTCAAAAGCACAGATAACAAAAGCAAAAATAGACGACTGGGATTAATCTGCTAAAAAGCCTCTGTATGGCAAAGGTAACAACAAAGTGAAGAGACAAACCACAGAATTGAAGAAAACATTTGCAAACTACCCATTTTACAAACGATTAATAAAAAAGATATACAGTATAGAGAGTGCAAACAATACTATTACAATAAACAAATAATCGGATTTTTTGTCAAAAGATTTGAACAAATATTTATTAAAAGATGACAAAAAAATCTTTCTCAGAAGATGACAAACAAATGACCTATAGATATATGCAAAAATGTTCAACAACTAATCATTAAGAAAATGCAAATAAAAACCATTTAAAATGAGATATCATCTCACTCCAGTTAAAATGGCTACTAACAAAAAGACAGTTAATAACACATGCTGATGAGAATGTGGAGAAAGTGGAATGCTTGTACACTGTTGGTGGGAAAATAATTAGTACAGACACTATGGAGAACATTGCGGAGAGTCTTTAAAAAACTGAACATAGAACTACCATTTGATCCAACAATTCCACTACTGGGTACATATCCAAAATAAAGGAAATCAATATATTAAAGAGATATCTATACTCACATGTTTATTGCAGCACTATTCACAATAGCCAAAAGATGGAATCAACCTAAGTGCCCATCAACAGGTAAATGGATAAAGAAAATGTGATCACACACACACACATACACACACACACTACAGTATTATTCAGCCACCAAAAAAGAATGAAATCCTGTCATTTACAGCAACCTAGATGGAACTGGAGTCCAGTATGTTAAATGAAATAAGCCAAGTACAGAATAAAAAATATCACATGTTCTCACTCATCTGTGGGGCTAAAAAAATTTCATTTCATGAAGACATAGTAGATATGGTTGCCAGAGGCCAGGAAGGGGAAGGGGAGTAGAGAAGAAATAGGAAAAATATATATAAATGTATTTATTACCACTGAACTTACTTAAAAATAATAAATTATATGTGTATATTTTACCACAATAAAAAATAAACACACAACAAACATATCAAAACAAATGGGGTGTTGCTAAAACAATTCTTAGAAACTGATAACTACAAATGAACAACAATCTCAAGTGAAAAATTTAATCTTCCATCTTAAAATACTTGAAAAAATAAGAGAACTAAATCTAAAGCAAGCAGAAAGAAGGAAATAAAAATTAGAGTGGAAATTGTTAAAATAGAGAATAAAAAATAAAGAAAATCAACAAACCCAAAAGTTGGCTCCTTGTAAAAAATCAAAATTAACAAATATTTATTTGGTCAGACCAAATCAAAGAAAAGACTAAAATTAATAAAAGCAAGAACTTAAGAAAGGATGGGACACTGTTAGCAATCCTACAAAAATGAAAAACCAAGGCCAAGAAGGCCTAACTGGTTGCATTTTACTGAATGTTTAAAGAAGAATTAGCACAAATCTTCCACAAAATCTTATCAAAAAAATAGAAGGGGAACCCTTCCAAACTCATTCTATGAGGCCAGTATTACAATGACACCAAACTAGGTAAAAACATCAAAGGAAAAGAAAACTACAGACCCATATTCTTTGTGAATATAGAAATTAAAATCTTCAAAAAAATTTTGGAAAATTGAACCCAACCAAATATATTTTTTAAATTATATATCATTACCATGTTGTATTTATTCCAGGAATGCAATGTTGGTATATCAACAAAAATTAATTAATGTGATATGCTATATCAACAGAATAATGGGGGGAAATTACAAGATCATCTTAATAGACACAGAAAAAAAGCATTTGGAAAATTCAACATCCCTTCATGATAAAAAATATTCAACAATCTAGGAATAGAAGGGAACTTTTTCGGCCTAATAAAGGACATTTACAAAAAACCCATAGCTAACACTATATATAATGATGAAAGACTGGATGCTTTCCCCTTCATATCAAGGGCAAGGAAAGGATGTCTGCTCCACACTTCTTTCAAAACTGTACTGTTAGTTTCACCAGAGCATTTGGGAGAAAAATAAATAAAATAAAAGCCATCCAGATTAGAAAAGAAGGACTAAAACTAGCTATTTGCAAATAACATGATCTCACATAAAGAAATTCTAAAGAATTCACTAAAACCCAACTATAAATAATCAACAAATTCAGCAAGGTTGCAGGATTAAAGATCATATTAAAAATCAACTGAATCTCTAAATACTTGCAATGAGAAATCCAAAAATGAAATTAGGAAAGCAATATCATTTACAATAGTATCAAAGAGGATAAAATACCTAGGAATAAATTTAACAAAAGAAGTACAAGGCCTGCCCACTACAAGTTACAAGACTTTGTTTAAAAAAAAAAAAAAAAAAAATTAAAGACCTAAATAAATGGAAAGCTATTTTCATAGGTCAGAAGATTTAATATTGTTAAGACAGCCATGCTACCTAAATTAATTTTGATATAGTCTGTATGAAAATCCAGATGGATTTTTATTTGTATTTTTGCAGAAACTGACAATGTGATCTTAGAACTCAACTGAAAATTCAAAGGGTCTAAAAAATAGCCAAAATAGTCTGAAAAAAGATGAACAAGTTGGAAGACTCACATTTCAAATTTCAAAAATCACTACATACCTATAGTAATCAAGACACTATGGTACTGGCATACAGACATATAGATAATGAAGTAGAATACAGATTCCAGAAATAAACCTTCATATTTATGGTCAATTGACTTTTTTTATAAGGATATCATGACAACTCAATGGGAAAAGAATAGTTTTTTCAATCAGTGGTGCCAGGACAACTGGATGTTCACATGCAAAAGAATTAAGTTGGACCTCACCTCACACCATATACAAAATTTAACTCAAAATAAATTAAAGATCTAAATCTAAGAACTAAGATGATAAAATCATTGGAGAAAAAGCCATAGATTTTCAAGAATTTGGATTAAGCACTTGTTTCTTAAATATAACATAAAAAACATAAGAGAAATAATAAATTGGACTTAATAAAAATTAAAAACTTTGGTTCTTCAAAGAACAAACAATATCAAAGAATGAAAAGACAACCCAGAGAACAGGAAAATGTATCTGTAAATCATATATCTGATGGGGGACTTGGTATCTAGAATATATAAAGAAACTTACAAATCCATAATAAAAACTCATATAAACCCATTTAAAAATAAGCAAAGGATCTAAATAGACATTTCTTCAAAGAAGATATACAAATGGCTAATAAGCACATGTAAAGATGTTCAGTATCACTAATCTTTAGGAAAATGCAAATCAAAACCACAATGAGATACCACTTCACAATCTCCAGGATGTCATCAAAAAAGACAGATAAAAACAAGTCCTGACAAACACATGGAGAAACTGTAACCCTCAAACACTGCTGGTTGGAACTTAAATGGTGCAGCCACTTTGAAAATGAATCTGGCAGTTCCTTAAAAGGTTAACTACAAGGTTACCATATGATCCAGCAATTGCACTCTTAAGTATACACTCAAGAAAAATGAAAACATATGTCCACACATAACACATGTACATTTACACAGCATTATCCATAACAGCCAAAAGTAGAAACAACTCAAATGTCCATCAACTGATGAAAATATAAACAAAATGTGACATATCCATACAACGAAATATTATTCAGCCATCAAAAGAAACAAAGTACTGAATGAACCTTGATGGTAGGCCAAGTGAAAAAAGCTGGAAACGAAAGGCCACATATTATGATTTTACTTATATGAAATGTCAAAATAGGCAAATCTAGAAACAGGTAGTAAATTAATGACTGCCTACAACTGGGTGGGGAGGGTTTAGGAAAAATGAGGAATCACACTACTAATGAGTATGGGGAGTTTCTCTTGCAGGTGATGAAGATATCCTAAAATTGTGGTAACAGTCGCAGAACTGTGAAAATACTAAGAGCAGATGAAATGTACACTGAAATCAGTGAATTGTATATGAATTATATCTTCATAAAGCTGTTGTTCAAAAACAAGAGAGTGTAAGCATGGTGGCTCACACCTGTAATCCCAGCACTTTGGGAGGCCAAGGTGGGCAGACTGCTTGAGTTCATTAGTTTGAGACCACCTGGGCAACATGGCAAAACCCCATCTCTACAAAAAATACAAAAATTACCTGGCTGTGGTGGTGCACACCTATAGTCCCAGCTACTCTGGAGGCTAAGGTGGGAGGACTGCTTGAGCCCAGGAGTGGGAGGCTGCAGTGAGCCAAAAGCACACCACTATACTAACCTTGGCAGACAGAGTGAGATCCTCCCTCTCAAAAAACAACAACAACAACAACAAAACAAAACAACAGGAGGGCATAGGGCTGATCAATTAACAAGACGGCTTTTGAGGTTATATCTTAAATATTCCTGTTTTTACTATTAATATTGATGGTTATTATAACAAACATAATATCTGTTTAATATATACATCACCAAAATATCTAGAAAGAAGTTTCATGAATGTGTTGAAAGAGTTAGCCCCTTTGTACAGGCTTCAGTCTACTGTAACCAGTGATAAGTGCTACTTCTGCAGACAGCCAGAAAAGACATTTTTATCTTATGGAGATGCTTGTTTTTATTTATTTATTTTTATTTCTTAGATCACACTGGTTAAAGAGAAATACATTCCAAATGCCTAATTTTTCTTCTCTTGGTTTTGGAATTTTGGTTGTCCCATCTAAATACAATATATCTTATTAAACATTCACTATACCTTTCTTTATATCATCAGAATAAGATTAACGTGATTCCAAATAAAATTTCATTTATACATAAATTAATAAATATCTTCTCTAAGGTTTACTACTTCAAATTAATCTGCAGACACAAATAGTTTACTAGTGATCTTGCCATTAAAAGAAAAAAGGAGGGAAGGGTGGCAACAAATAGTATCCAGAATAAAGCTAGGAAATAAGATCAATAAATTCTTTTTTATTTGAATTGATATAGAGAGATTTAAACTAAGGGAAATCATAAAAGATGCAATTGACATTCTTTTTAAATTTAGTTCTTAACAGCAGCATAATTGGTAAACATTTAATGATTGTAACCTTCAGTTTTCTTTGACTTAACAGTAGTGATTTGTCAGGATTTTGATTTTACGATATTCCAGCTCTATGAAGAAAAGGTCATCTGGTTGTGTCTCTCATTTGGTACACACATAACATTTGTTTACTTGATGGATATGATATCTTGACATTTTAGAAAACAAAATGAAATGTGCGCTCTGGAGTCAATGCCTTTTAATTGATAAGTTACTGTGTTTGTATTGCTATAAAGGAATACCTGAGGCTGAGTAATTTGTAAAGAGGTTTATTTGGCTCATAGTTCTGCAGGACATAGAAGAAAACAAACAAACAAAAAATGCATGGCATCAGCATCTGTTTCTGATGTCCTGCTTCCACTCATGCATGGTGGAAGGTGAAGGGGAGCCCATGTGAGAAGAGATCACATGATGAAAGAGAAGAGAGTTGCTAGACTCTTCAACAACCAGCTCTCTCACAAGAACTGAGTAAGAATTCATTCATTATGGCAGAGGTCACCAAGCCATTCATGAGGGATCCACTTCCATGACCCAAACATCCTCCCATTGGATCTTACCTCCAACACTAGGGATCAAATTTCAACATAAGGATCAGATATCCAAACTACAGTAATTACTTTCACACTAATACTACAACCACATTATCATTCTAAAAAAATATATATATATATCCAATGAAACATTGCCATTTCAGCTACATGCAACAAAATCGTTACTCTAAAAATAAGAGTTCTAAGTGGATTGTGCTTACGCTGATAACACATGTCCTCTACAATTGCCACATAATCAGTACAACCCAGTAAGGAATATTTATGCATAATTTGTATTTTATAAAATTTGACAAACCCTGTAAAAATATAAAGAGGCTAAATGTAATAACTACAGAAGTCTTAACAGAATCCTTGATAGCAAGAGTTTAGAAACAAACACAAAAAATAAATCCATGAAAACTTAACAGCCATCAGAAAAATTCTCCTTCAGTATTTTAAACAAAGTAGGCCAGGTGCGGTGGCTCATGCCTGTAATCTCAGTACTTTGAGAGACCAAGACAGGCAGATCACCTGAGGTCAGGAATTCAAGACCAGCCTAGCCAACATGATGAAACCCTGTCTCTACTAAAAATACAAAAATTGCCAGGCATGGTGGCACGTGCCTATAATCCCAACTACCCAGGAAGCTGAGGCACAACAATTGTTTGAACCCAGGAGGCATAGGTTGCAGTAAGCTGAGATTGCACCACTGTACTCCAGCCCAGGTGACAGAGCAAGGTTCCATCTTTAAAAAAAAAAAAAAAAAAAGATCAACACTAAGAGGAATTCTTTGGTTATGAAACAAAAACCATACTGTTTTCTAAAACATAACAAACACAACCACAACAAAAAAAGGCCATCACTCATTCATTATTTACCTCAGCACTTGCCATTTACAATTTGTCATTATAACTCAGTTTATGGTTAAACACAACCTGGTTAACTAAAGGTGATACAATTTGGTTATCAATCTGATTAAAGGATCATAACGATGGAAATGGTAAGATCCTAACTAGAAGAATTATTTCAGTATTCAGAATTCAAAGAGAATGGCAACTGGCAAGAAGGGATAGCGCAGGCAAACAAAAGTGGGGAGAACAATTACAATACCTTAATAAGAGTACTGTCATTGCCATTAGTTATTCTGTTAATTTCAAAGGTGATGATTGCTCATTCATTTATTTCATGAAACAGGGAATATATCAAATGTAAAGAATTATTTTATTACTTATCATTTACAGAAGAAGGGGGATATTACTAAACTCACCAAAGTGGCTAGACATTCATTCATACCAGCAGTATATAAAAATACCTGGTTTCATATCCCTGCCAGTTGTGGATATTGTTAGGCTCATATTTTCACTAATTTGATGAGTGTGGATTGGCATCTGGTTATAATGTATACAAGAAGACATATTTAAAAGATGTTCACTAAAAAAGAAAGTAAAAAAAATGGGATCTACCAGCAAAAGAACAAAAAAATAAATTGTGGCATATTCATAACATGTAGTATGCAACAGTTAAAATGAATTAGAAATACATAATAACAAAAATTTCAAATATAGTGTTAGATGAAAAAAGCAAGTTTTAAAAACAGCAAAAAAATTTAAATGGAAGCACAATATCTATAGATGTATATATGGTAGATACATATATATGTTTTATAACATAAATGGGAAAGATATACATAAGCTTCAGGATAATGATCATCTATAAGGAGCGAGGTAAGGGAACACAATATGGTAGGATAAAAAGTATGTTTCAGTGATATTTGTAATATTTTGTTTCTTCTTTTAAAAAAATAGTAAAATATTAACCTCTAGGTAGTAGGTATACAGGATGCTCTGTTATTCTCATACTCTTGTCTATGCTTGAGATATTTCAATTTTTAAAAAGTGAAAGCAATCTAAATGTCCAATCACACAAACGATTGGTTACATTATGGTGTAATTCAAGTATTATTATAAATTGCATAATTTTGAATGATGATATGAATGTATAGATTTTTATTTGGAAATATATCTATAATATTGGATATCCCATTCCACATATTGCCAATTTTTTTAAGTTGCAAAACAGCACATATAAGTGCATAAAATGAAGGCATGAGTGTGTCTACACAAGTTCACACAGTTGTACCCAAATGTCTACCACTATAATCTTTAACTGTAGAATTATGTATAACTTTCATATTCTTTTTTAACTTTGATATTTAATATTTTACATATTTATGTGATAATTTGTTTCATGCATAAAACATGTAATGATCAAGTCAGGATACTTCACTAATCTATCACCTTGAGTATTTATCAGTTCTATGTGTTGAGAACATTTCAAGTTCTCTCTTCTAGCTACTTTAAAATATACTTAGTACATCATTGCTAACTACGGTCACCCTATTCTGTTATCAAATATTAGAACCTTCTATCTAACTGTATGTTTGTACCCTCTTCCAACCTCTCTTCATCTCCCTCTCAACCACACCCTTTTCCCACCCTCTGGTATCTATCATTCTACTCTCAACCTCCATAAATCAACTTTTTTAGCTTCCACAAATGAGTGAGAACATTGGATATTTGTTCTTTCTCTGCCCGTATAATTCCACTTAGCATAATAATCTCTAGCTCCATTCATGTTGTGACAGATGACATGATTTCATTCTTTTTATAGCCAAATAGTATTACATTTCATATATATACATTGTTTTAATCCATTTATCTATTGATGAACACTTTCCACATCTTGGCTACTGTGAAATGATGTCATAAACATGCAAGCGCAGGTATTCCTTTGATACATTTCTTTTCCTTTGGATAAATACCCAGTAGTGGGACTGCTGGATCTTATGGTAGTGCTATTTTTAGTTTCCCAACCCCCGCCATTTTTATTTTATTTTGGAAATCTCCGTATCATTTTCCACAGTAGTTGTACTAATTTACATTCCCACTAACAGTGTAGGAGTTTCCTTTTCTCTGAATCCTTGTCAACATCTGCAACATTCTGTCGTTTTAATAAAAGCCATCCTAACTGGATTAAGATGCTATCTCACTGTGGTTTTGATTTACATTTCCCTGACGATTAGTGATATTGAACATTTTTTTCATATGCTCATTGACCATTTGTATGTCTTCTTTGAGAAATATCTGTTTATATCATTTGCCCTTTTTTACATCAGACTTTTTTTGCTGTTGAGATTTTCAAATTCCTTACATACTCTAGATATTAGTCACTTGTCAGATGGATAGTTTGCAAATATCTTCTCCCATTCAACAGGTTGTCTCTTCCCTCTGTTGATTCCTTTGCTGTGTAAAAGCTTTTTAGTTCAATATAGTTTCATTTGTCTATTTTTGTTTTTGCTGTCTGTACTTTTGAGGTCTTAGCCATCAAATCTTTCCCTAGATCAATGCCCTGAAGTGTTTTCTCTACCTTTTCTTCCAGTAGTTTTACAGTTTTGGGGCTTACATTTAATTCTTTAATCCATCTTGAATTGATTTCTGTGTATGGTGAGAGACAGCAGTTCAGTTTCGTTCTTCTGCATGTGGATATCCAATTTTCTCAGTACCCTTTAGTGAAGAGACTGTTCTTTCCCCAGTGTATGTTCGTGGCACCCTTGTCAAAAATCATTTGGCTATAATTTGTGAATTTATTTCTGGATCCTCTACTCTGTAGCATTGGTCTGTGTGTCTGTTTTTATATCAATACCATACTGTTTTGGTTCTTACAGCCTTGTTTTATATATGTGTGTGGGTAATAGGTATATATGTATATAGATATGTATAAATATACATGTATGTGTGTATATATGTATAAATACATTATATATATATATTTTTTTTTTTAGATGGAGTCTCTCTCTGTTGCCCAGGCTGGGGTGCAGTGGCACAATCTCAGCTCATTGCAACCTGTGCCTCCTGAGTTCATGTGATTCTCCTGCCTCAGCCTCCTGAGTAGCTGAGACTACAGGTGCCCACCACCTTGCCCAGCTAATTTTTGTATTTTTAGTACAGACAGGGTTTCACCATGTTGGTCAGGCTGGTCTCAAACTCCTGACCCCAAACGATCCACCCGCTTCAGGATCCCAAAGTGCTGGGATTACAAGTGTGAGCCACCACACCTGGCCACCTTGTAATATATTTTGATGTCAGGTAGTTTGATGTCTCCAGCTTTGTTCTTTTTGTTCAGGATTTCTTTGGCTATTCGAGGTCTTTTCTGGATCCATATAAATTTTAGGATCTTTTTATCTATTTCTATGAAAAATGACATTGATATTTTGATAGAAATTGCATTGAATCTGTGGACTGCTTTGGGCAGTCTGGTCATTTTAATTATAACAATTCTCCTACTCCAAGAGCCATATTACTTTTCATATCTATGTATCATCTTAGTTTTAATGGTGAGCATATAACACTCTTCTAATGAGAAAAATAGTTTTTCATGAGCAGAATAAAAAATTAGTCTTTTGCCATATTGAACTGAGAAAATCAGTAAGAAAACCTAACAAAAACTACTAAGTGAACAACAAAGATGCCCAGTAATGCAATGAGAAAATGGAGTGTGTTGATTTATGAAATAAAAAACCTGAGCCTCCTTTGACTTCGTGCATGTGTGTGTGTCTGTGTGTATCTTTACCTCTCCTCTTCTCTAAGTATTTGCCATGAGGAAATAATTTATTACTTTCTACATCAAATGAATGCTGTATTCCCTGCTTCATTTAATAAATGAATAAGCAACAATTACTTTTTGAAATTAAGAGGAAAGGGTTTATTTTAGAAGCTCAAAATTCACTACAAAAGTATTCTATTTATACCATCTAACTATGTGCATTTGAAAACGTCCTTAGATCTTAGAATTCTTATTTTGTCTATAGCCAGATGGTTTTACTCTTTATTTTGGCAATGCTATTTCGTTATTTATCCTTTGAAAGAGGAATTCTGACCTTTGTTTAAGTTTAGAGACTGGGGGTGATACTGTAACAGTTCTAAGGGCGAGGAACACTGAGCCTTAACCAAGGCTTCTTTACATCACAAAACTGTGTAAGTGTTCTGAGAGGAAAAATATACTAAGCAGCACTGAGCTTCTTTCCTGCAAAGAAATCAGGCAAAGGAAGTACCACAAATAAGACATCCAAACAACCACATTTCCTTGCAGTGTTTCCATTTTCCTTCACTAGGGAAAAAAACCCTCTTTTAATCTCAAGACTTTATATTAAACAATATCGTTTCCTGTAATAAGAATCTTGAAATAGGCTGGGCATGGTGGCTCACTCCTGTAATTCCAGCACTTTGGGAGGCCAAGTCGGGCGGATCACAAGGTCAGGAGTTTGAGACCAGCCTGGCCAACATGGTGAAACCCTGTCTCTACTAAAAACATAAAAAATTAACCAGGTGTGGTGGCATGCGCCTGCAATCCCAGCTACTCTGGAGGCTGAGGCAGGAGAATTGCTTGAACCCAGGAGGCAGAGGTTGTGGTGAGCGGAGATCACACCATTGCGCTCCAGCCTGGGTGACAGAGAAAGACTCCATCTCAAAAAAAAAAAAAAAAAAAAAAAATTCTTAAAAGTAACTGGTAAAATAATTTTCCACAAACTAGAACAATTTGTGGAAAATTAACTGGTGATGATATAGGGCACTAATTTAATGAATAATGATGAGTGGAAATAAACTATACATCATATTAAGAAAAACCCTTTATTCGCAACTTTGTTCTGGATAGTAGGACAAATCTGCATCCCATGATCTTCATCTGTATTTTCTTCCTTTTCAACATACCTACCAGATTACAAAAACACAGTATACGTGGATTGTAGGAGATTGGTCAGGGTGGTGGGAAAAATTGTAAGAAAGATGCCAACCTTCTTGGAAGGCTGAGAGTTTTTGCAAAAGCTTTGGGAAGGAATGAGCCAAAGGCACTGTCCTTACCCAGAGGCAATTAGGCGAGGAGTAGGTATAAACGAATGTAAGGGAGTTTATCTAAATAGCTTGTTTACTCATGTTATCCTAAGACTGACCTTGGATCTTCTGTGTCTAGAACTACCCTACTGCAGGGGAGGGGGGCGTTGTGGGCTGCAATGTTAATTACCGACAATGGTGTTTACTC
This sequence comes from Plecturocebus donacophilus, assembly GCA_004027715.1. Taxonomy (NCBI): domain Eukaryota; kingdom Metazoa; phylum Chordata; class Mammalia; order Primates; family Pitheciidae; genus Plecturocebus; species Plecturocebus donacophilus. The sequence goes on along the minus strand of PVKP010028816.1, from coordinate 13,230 downwards.
CAGACCTTTGTCATTAAATCTGTACTACATAATGCGGAGTGCCTCTGGCTTACAGAGGCTTCACAGCTGGACTCCCTCTTTGGGATCTATGAGCTGTGGGGTCCCCTCGCCTTGCTCACACAGGCAAAACATCTGTGTGTGTCTGTGAACTCCTGTCATCTGTCACTCAGACAGAGTCTGTCAGTGAGACTCAGCAGTGGAACATGGTAAATCTAGTCCAAAAGGTGTGTTGCTGAAAATGAGATTTGCCATTTTATAATTATACTCAAGTAATCTGACACTTGGTTTACTGGTCAGAGCTTCCTTATCAGAGATAAATCTTGTTTTCAATTTTTAAACAGTCATTATTTCCTCCACCTATCAAGATATTTGCTAAAAATATAGAAACAAGAAATCTGGAAAAGCTTGATTCTCTTGAGACTGTGTGTAACGAAATGTGTAACGAAATTATTCCAATTATACTGATAATAAAAAGCGTATCAAGAGACCTTGCTAGCATTACAAACCTACATGTAAAGTCTTGACTAGTGCCTTGGTCTATTTTGTGTTTCTGTAACAGGACACCTAAGGAAGGTTATTTATTTATTTATTTGTTGAGTGATTGACTGATTGATTGAGATGGAGTTTTGCTCTTGTTGCCCAGGCTGGAGAGCAGTGGCATGATCTCAGCTCACTGCAACTTCCACCTTCCAGTTTCAAGCAATTCCCCTGCCTCAGCTTCCCAAGTAGCTAGGATTACAGGCATCTACCACCATGTCCTGCTAATTTTTGTATTTTTAGTGGAGACAGGGTTTCATTATGTTGGCCAGGCTGGTCTTGAACTCCTGACCTCATGATCTGCCCCCCTTGGCCTCTCAAGGTGTTGGGATTACAAGCATGAGCCACCACACCCAGCCAAGGCAGGTTATTTACAAAGGAAGGAGGTTTATTTAGCTCATGGTTCTTCAGGTTATCTAAGAAGCATGGCACTGGCACTTGCTCAGCTTTTGGTGAGGGCTAAATCAAAACGTGATGGAGAAGGACAAAGGAGAAGTGGGCATATGTAGACCAAACCTAAGGGGTGTCCTGGCTTTCTAACAACCCATTCTTGAGGGAACTAATCCATTCCGTTAGAACTATTTCCATCTTGCCAGAGAGAATTATCAAGCCATTCAGGAGGGATCTGCCCCTATGACCCACTAGGCCCCATCTCCCAACACCCCCACACTGGGGATCAAATTTCAACATGCAATTTGGTGGGGACGAAAAAAATCATATCCAAACCATAGCAACTACTCAATATTGATTCTTTAATACTTGATGATTCATCTGAAAAAAGTAAAAATAGAGTCATATGTTAGATTACACAATAAAATAATTCTAGGCCTCCTAAACATGGAGTGGGGGCAGGAGAAAAGGGAAAGGTAACCTTTACCAATTTTTCTGAGGACATAGGAAAGTATATTTATATCGCTAAGTAACATTATTTATCTTTTCAAATACAAAATGTATTTTCCAAAAAGAACAGTTTTATGGTTCTGAATATTGTTGAAATGAACTGTACGCTAATTACTAATAGTACTCAAAGATTACAAGGTCTAAAAAGGTTGTCTGGAAAAGGTAACTTCCTAGACAGTGAATTAAAATATAAAACTACAAACACAGGAGAATGTACCTAGATTAAAAAAAAATAAAATCTTTCTTTTAAAACTTTAACACTGATGTGCCATATTTTAATCCATGCAAAGATTTACATTTTTGCATTAAACCTCAAATAGTTCAAAACTCTTTGGCTTTCTCATTTTCTTATACTTGAATAGTCTTTTTTAAAAAACAGGAGAGGACAGAAAAAGGCTTTAAATACAATTAAACTAATATTGGAGCATATATAAATAGAATACAAATGCAGAGTTTCAACTGATATGTTATACTATAAATATCTGATGTCTTATAAATGATTCTGATGGAATCCAGGGATGTTATAAAAGTTACAAAATATAGAACATAAATAAGAGCAACAAAAACTATCTCACCTAAACTCTCTGGGCAGAGTTTAAACGTAAGCTATTTTGGCCAGATGCAGTAGCTCACACCTATAATCTCATCACTTTAGGAGACTGAAGCAGGAGGATTGCTTGAAGCCAGGGGTTCACAACCAGCATGGGAAACAATAACAAGATTACTTTTCTAGAAAAATTTAAAAATTAGCCAGGCACAGTGGCACAATCCTGTAGTCCTAGCTACACAGGAGACTGAGGTGGGAGGACTGCTTGAGCCCAGCAGTTGGCGGTTTCACTGAGCTATGATCATGCCTCTGCATTCCAGGCTGGGCAATGGGGCAAGACTCTGTCTCAAAAAAAAAAAAAAAAAGTATTTTTCAGCTAAGTCTCTTAATAACCACATTGTATTTTTAAATTAACTTATATTTTTAACATATTTATTTAACTGGTTTTACAGACATTATACTATAGTAAGCAACCTCACTTCACTATTATCAAGTCCTTATAAACAAATGTAAATCTTTGTATGGCTGGCATTTTAAATTCTGATTCTGGGCAATGGCAAAACTTGTCATACAACTATAAAAGCTACCCATAATAATCCAATAATTTTGTTAGAATATTTCACTTCTCTTCTTGCCCTGTATTGTCACAGTCCAAAAAGCAGACAGATATCTAGCACCATTTGTTTGGGGGGTTGGGGGGGAATCAACCAGTGAATAAACAAATTTGACAAAATAACTTTTAAATGTAAACCAAATTTATAGTAACACAGTAATTGAGGAGCAGCAATAAGATTATGCTTATCAAGAATTAATGGAGCTCTTTAAAATAAATTTATTCAGCAGAAAGGCTCTTCAATGAGAAAGAAAAGTCTGACTCCTTATGGTAGAATGAAAGAAAGGTTGCCAGCTCATCATTAGTAGTCAGAGAAATGCAAATTAAAACAAGATAGCACTTTTGCCCATCAGATTGGCAAGAGTTTAAAAGACTGATAATATCCAGTGTTGGCAAGGGTATATCGAGATATGTATTCTCTCCTACAGTGTTAATGCAAATAAATTAGCACAGCCTTTGCAAAGGTAATCTGGCAGTAACTATGAAACTTTTATATGTATATACCCATTAATTTCATCAATTCTACTTCCATACCTCTATCCTAGAGAAATAACAACTTTGGAAAAAAACAAAACAAAGTATTTGTTAAGAGGAAATTACTAATAAACTACGATCATTCATATTACAGAATACCATGCAGTGCTTAACAGGAACATGCTAGATTTATAGATGCCGCTGTGGAAAGAGCTCTAAAACAGGGGAATCAAACTGCAGAGTAATTATTTATTTATTTTTATTTCTGAGACAGGGTCTCACTCTGTCACCCAGGCTAGAGTGCAACGGCATGATCTCAGCTCACTGCAACCTCACCTTCCTGGGTTCAAGCGATTCTCCCACCTCAGCCTCCCAAGTAGCTGGGACCACAGGCTTGCACCACCATGCCTGGCTAATTTTTGTATTTTTCGGTAGAGACAGGGTTTTACCATGTTGCTGAAGCTGGTCTCTTGACCTCAAGTGATCTATCTACCTTGGCCTCCCAAAGTGTTGAGACTGCAGGTGTGAGCCACCACACCCAGCCCAGCCTTGCAGAGTAATTATTGCAGTAGACATCTGTCACTCATGGTGCTCCAAATTTTCCGAACCCACTATGAATTCCACCTTCTCAAAGTAGTTAAAACAACAAAAAACAATAACAACAACAACAACAAAAACCTATACTGTATTTCCCAGCCTTCCTCATACCTAGGTGTTTCACCAAAATATGCAGCCAGTAACTATATGGCCAAGAGTCTGCCAATCAGAAAAATCCAAGTGTTGGATTTGGAAGTAGACATGTAAAAAAAAAACAGTCTGAAAAAGGGTATCTCTTTGATTAACTTGGGTGGCAGAGACAGAAATGTTGTTAGGTAAAGCCACAAAGGCTTCCTGATGAGAGAAAAAATAATGTGGTTTGAGGGTCCATTGGCTGCACCACTCATCTATAAAACCAGTCTTGCAAGGGTGTTCTGGGTTTTATTCCTGAAAGTTTAGAAACTGCCTATCTAGGCTGTGATACTTTGAACATCTTTATCCCTTTATAAATTCCTTTCTGGGTAAAACTAGCTATAGTGAATTCCATTATAAGAATTAAAAAACTTTTCATATATACAAATGATAACCATTTATGAATATACATGTTCATAAATTTATGAACAAAAAAGAACTGAAGAGCATTACATGTTCAGAAAAGGATTTGAAGGCCTAGAAAATCACTGCTAATATTTAACTCTGAAGAGGAAAGTGTGACTGGCACATATAGATAAGGAAAGAATAAAAGAAGGTGCTTCTTTTTCTTATGTATGTTTCTTTTTGGTTGAAATATTTTCTACAAGAAATAGTCATGCAATGCTGTGAATTTTTAAAAAATACCTTAAAAGCTGAAGAGGTGTCTGCCATCCTAATTAAGACTAATGTGTTTGTGGTATCTTACTAAGAAATTCTCGTGGGGTACAGTGGCTCATGCCTGAAATCCCAGTACTTTGGGAGGCTGAGGTGGGCAGATCACTTGAGCTCAGGAGTTCAAGACCAGCCTGGGCAACATGGCAAAACCTCATCTCTACAAAAAATACAAAAACTAGCCGAGCATAGTGGTGCATGCTTAGTCTCAGCTACTCAGAAGGCTGAGGTGAGAGGATCACTTGAGCCCAGAAGGTGGAGGTTGCAGTGGGCCGAGATTGCACCACTGCACTCCAGCCTGGGCAACAGAGTGAAACCCTACCTCAAAAAAAAAAAAAAAAAAAAAGAGGAATTTTAAGAAAATTAGAATAAACTGAAAACATTCTGTGGTATATGCCTATCTACACAATTTCATGTATTCATATAACAAAAATCTCATATTATCTTGAAATGAGGAAGGGCTTTCTAACTCCCAGAGGTAGAAGAAAAGGATAAGAATTTTTAGCTACATAAACAAAACTTTTGAAATCTTAAACAAAATTAAAAGATAAAAGAAGAACTGAAGAAGGGATAATCTGAAGCATATATGGCAAACAATAAATTGATAACTCCAATATATAAAGAACTCTTACAAATCATAAAGACACTTTAATTTCAAAATGGGCAAAGAGCATTAATAGTCCATTCTCTCTCTCTCCCTCTCTCTCTCTCTCTCTCACACACACACACACACACACACACACACAAAATATGTTTAAGTTCATTAGATTTTTAAAATCAAATTAGGAAAAGTGCAATAATATCTAGTATTTAAGAAGGTATGGGGAAAAGGACAGTCTCAGATGACTACTGATAAAATTCGAAATTGTTCCAAACTTTTTGAGGGAAAAACTGTAAATATAGAACAAAATTTTAAACATTCATGCCATAAAGCAATTCTACATATGGAAATGTATCCTATGGAGATAAATAGATGAATACACAAAGACAAAGACACTACAGCACTGTAATAGTAAAAACTGGACAACCTAAATATCCCCTATGAAAAACTAAACAAATGTTCAGAATCCATACTATTTCATGATATTGCAAAACCATGCAGCTGTTACAAATAATAATATAAATTCTTACCTATCAGTATGAAAAAAAATGATCAAGACATACAATTAAGAGAAAAAGGTAAGTAACCAAATAGCATGTTTCTATTAGTGTTAAATATAGATTCACAGCATATGAAAGCATTTACTTATATATGTAAATGTGTGTATATTTATATTTATTTATATATGTAAATGTGTGTATACATATGTATATACACATACATATACACACACATACATATACACACACATACAAACACACGCATAGCACATATCCTAAAAAACAGGTCTGAAATATGATATACCAAAATATTAACCACAGCCATTTCAGAATAATGCAATCCTAGGTAATTTTCACTTTCTTCCTGATATCTTTTGAATAATTTGACCCTTTACAAATGATTATATATGTATTTTATAATAATAAACAGTAAGAAATGTTTTCATTCTTTAAATAATAAACAATAAAAATCATCTTATTAAATACCTTGTGTCATTACAACGTATTACCAATTGTCTTACCTTTAAACCTTCAGCTGGAAGTCTATAACCAAATCTTGCAGGGAGGTCATCAAATGTCTGAGATGCATTTTCAAAGTTATACTAAAATAAAATTTAAAATACTCAAGTTAAGACCAATTTATACATAACATTAAAAACAAAGATTTATCCAGCCTGGCCAACATGGTGAATCCCTATTTCTAGTAAATAAATAAATAAATATAAAAAATTAGCTAGATGTGGACGCCTATAGTCCCAGCTACTCGGGAGGCTGAGGCAGGAGAATTGCTTCAACCCGGGAGGTGGAGGTTGCAGTAAGCTGAGATCACGCCACTGCACTCCAGCCTGGGTGACAGAGTGAGACTCTGTTGCAGAAAAAAAAAGAAAAGAAAGATTTATTAAATTATGCATATTATTTTGGCAATTCTGATTACTATCACAGTTTATCAAAATAAAATAGAATTTGTAAACATACATCCACTATAGAAGGACTATGTACAATTTACAACATATACAACTGCTTAAATTGGATTCTCATTTCAAACATTATTATCGAGCAGCAACACTAATTCAGCCTACTGTTTTCTGAGTTTTTCCCACAGACAATTTCCTAGCAAGGAATTTTCCAGACAGATCATCTTCTAGGAAGAGTGTTCTGTTTTATTTTCTCTATATTATAAGGGTCTGATTTACTAGAAGAAATTTACAGAATTTCTGGCTCTAGCTATGAAAAATGACTTTCTTTCTGGAAAGAAGCAGCATCATATCATATTTTTAAAGCACGTCAATTTTGCATAAGCTCAACATTTTTATCCAGGGTTGAACACTGAAAAGACCAAATTCAATGAAATATATATACGGAAAAAGTTAAAGGTATTAAAAGTCTTTAACAACTTTCCCCCTTCCACACAGATATAGATTCCAATGCTACAATATTTATCAGTCCTCTATCAAAACAACACAAACAAAGGTTCTTTGTGCTTTTAGAGGATAACAGTAATGATAATAATTGTGAGATGAGTTTGCTGTATCATTTAATAATGTTCAATTTGCTATACAGAGAGCAAGAGAAACAAGAGATATGGATGCAACTCAGCATAGATTGTAAACAAGTAACGTCGGAAACAGTGAAAATTATGATGTACTAGAAATTAAGGTAGTCATTCATAATCTGTAAGACATAAATAGAAAAAAACAGAACATATTTGTTTTGCATATAGATACAAAGGATGGTTTGAAGATAGAGAAAAAGGAAAAAACAAGAGTGTTATATATAGATAAGAAAGGATAGAAGGATCAAGTAAACCTTAAGTACTCACAAAGAATGGATTAGGTCACACATTCAGACTGCTAGCTATGTCATCCCTCAAATACTCATTGGGGAGCCCTATTCTAGCCTCTTGTATCATCTGCCAGAAGCATGCAGATAAGCAACTCCACAGTTTAACAGCAAATTACAGCTGTGGCCACCTGCCTTGCATCTCTCCACTAGAGCAAGCAAGTGTTGGATCTAGACACCTTCCATCTGTCAAGTCCCCTTGGCTCACCATCAACTCAGGTCCTGGTAACCGAACCGCACTGTCAGCAGGGAAAGTTGATGCAGCATACAGGAAGACTGGATAAACTACAAGTAATCCAGGATTCAGCTAGTGTGGTTCTTGTATCCCACTGGAACCCTATCTTGAGTGTCTTACCACGTACATCTTATATCTTTGCTTCTCACTGTATATTTGTCATTAGCTCAGGAAACTGTGATTCAAGCATCTAAATGCAGTCACTAAACCTATACATTCTGTTACTGCTGGGATAATCATCCTAGTAGTGTACTTGGAGGCCACCAAGTATATGTGGTAATTGCTTCAGCGTGATTTCTCACTGCAACAATAATTCATATTTGCAGAGTACTCCATAGTTTACAAAGTGCTTTAGAGTCACAAAATGCTTTTAAACCCATTATCACAATCTATCATTTAATCTCTTAAACACTTTTGTTTAATTGATTTAATTCACCTATGATCAATCAGGTTAATGTTGAACTTGAGAAAAACATTTAATTTCTCCAAGCCAAAGATGCCATTGTAAAGTAACTTATCTAGATCAATGGAAGTAGACCAAGGACAAATACAAATGTGGGTAAGCAGTATTTTTTTTTGAGATGGAGTCTCGCTCTGTCGCCCAGACTGGAGTGCAATAGCCGATCTTGACTCACTGCAACCTCTGCCTCCTGGGTTCACACAATTCTCCTGCCTCAGCCTTCCAAGTAGCTGGAACTACAGGTGTGTGCCACCACACCTGGCTAATTTTTTGTATTTTTAGCACAGATGGGGTTTCACCGTGTTAGCCAGGATGGTTTTGATCTCCTGATCTCATGATCAGCCTGCCTTGGCCTCCCAAAGTGCTGGGATTACAGGTGCGAGACACCACACCCAGCCGTAAGCAGTATTTTTTAATGTACTTTTGAAATTAGGAAATGGAAAGTCTACAACTATACTATAGTATTCTTTTATCTCTTTCTATTACTGAAGAGTTTCACTATTATGGCTAAAGTTATAGAAATAAAATATGTAGTTTGAACTACAGTAATTATAACATTGAGATATAGAACAAGTTTTGTTACTGAGCGAAACCCTTTTTGAAACTGCTTTGTCTTTCCTTAAAGCAAAATAAGGATTGTCTCACATTGCCTCTTAAAACCATACTGTTTAAAACAAAAATGTTTCTACAGTGAACAAGACTAACAAAGGTGCTTTATGTTTTTGGTACAAGGAGGGAGGGGCATGACACTTACAAAATTAAATCATGTTCACTGTTTAAAAATCTGAAGTAGTAGGCTGCGTCTACAGTTCCTTCACTAGAGGACATCAACATACATTCCACAATACCTGCGTAAAGCACAGGGAACACTGCTGGCAAAAAGGATTGACTATTCTTCTATATCTAACATTTTGTTTTGTCTCTACATTTAAAAATAAAGCTCACTAGCAATCATGTTCATTTTAAAAAAAAATACAGCTCAGATAGTTTTATATCTTCTTAAGGAGCTGAGTGAAGTATAATCAGAATGATAATTATAATGAAGATTAAAACCATATATAAAACATTTGCTATGTGTCAGATACTATTCTAAGCAGTTTATCTTATTTAATTATCTCCACAACACTCCAGTTTATATAAAGAAATAAAGAAACTGTGGCACTTATAGCAGCTGAATAATTTGATCAAGGTCATATATCTCCTTAAGTTCCTAGAGCACAACACTGAAAATCATTTAACCCATCAGGCAGCTGGACCATAGAACAGCAATCCACCTCAGGTATAAAAGAAAGAAAGAAGGCAAAAGGATGAACAGGCATTAAAAACAACAGAGAGGGAAAAAGAGAGACACAAAATAGAAGAAATCAGAGAGAAAGGAGACAAGGAGAACTTCATTCCCTGATCAGTCCATAAATCCTCTAACTCATTTCAAAAGTCATGCCAAGAATATTCTAAGAACTTTAGTGACCAATTTAGAAGAGAGATTTGAATAGCAATGGACTCAGTCTTTAAAGGTTTTATTTACACTCTACCTCAAAAAGAGCAAGACTATTTCCAAAAACAACCTAATCAACCAGTTCCCTACTACAGAGGACAACAGGGGGTGAGAAATCTCATATGGATTACTAAAATCGTTTGCCTTCAAAAGCTACAGTAGGGAAACCAGCCTGGCTCTCCCAAGTTCTATAATGATCTCAGAATCTTCCAGAATTGCTGCAATGTGCAGAAGCACAGAGAGGGACCATATCAAGCTTTGGTCAGCAACAATTCTGACTCTTTTATTTCTTACCAGATATCATTAAGCAAATCAGTGGCACCCAGAAAGTAAAACCAAATCCTTAACACAGACCTAGAGTATAGGCATGTATGTTCTTTTTCTACCTTCACCGAAAAAGAGAAATAAAAAATATGTACAGATGCTCCTCAACTTACAATGGGGCTACATCTCGATAAACCCATCAAAATTAAAAATATCTGTCGACATGTTTCATAAGTCAGATTCTACTTATAATATTTTCAATTTATGATGGGGTTGTTGGACCATAATCTCATCATAAGTCGAGGAGCATTCTGAATGCATACCACTTTTACATCATCATAAAGTCGAAAAGTCACTAGTCAACCCATCTTAAGCTGGAGACCATCTGAACACTCCCCACTGTGGAGGACAGTAACACAGTAGATAAGAGAGGCTAACTAAGGTTTTGAGCAGCAATCTTCTTCTCTAAAAACTTTTCTATCCATCATCAAAGACAGGATCACTGTGCTTCTCTTCTGACTCATTAGTGATAATCTTGGGTTGAAATTTTCTATGGGCATCTTGCAGAATTTCTTAAATACTGAGATACTACTGAGATCTTACAGTCATTAAGATATATACTAGGTACCAAGAAAAACAGTAAAATTATTCATAAGTACACAGCAGGTAGGTATGTGTGCACAAGTATCCACATGTGCGCACATACCCTCATGAGCAACATCATTTATCAGGTACTGATTGTTTGTGAGATCTTACATTAGATATGAAGCAATAAAAAATGAACAAGGGGCCAGGTGTGAGCCATCACTTACACCTGTGGCCAGGTGTAATCCCAGCACTTTGAGAGGCCGAGGCAGGCAGATCACCTGAGGCCAGAAGTTCAAGACCAGCCTGGCCAATATAGTAAAATCCCGTCTCTACTAAAAATGCAAAATAGTCAGGCGTGGTGGCACACGCCTGTAATCCCAGCACTTTGGGAGGCCGAGGCAGGCAGATCACCTGAGGTTAGGAGTTTGAGGCCAGCCTGGCCAATATAGTAAAACCCTGTCTCTATTAAAAATACAAAAAAATTAGTCAGGCATGGTGGCACAAGCCTGTAATCCTAGCTACTCAGGAGGCTGAGGCAGGAGAACTGCTTGAACCCGGGAGGCAGAGGTTGCAGTGAGCAAGGACCATGCCACTGCACTCCAGCCTAGGCAACAAGAATGAAACTCCACCTCAAAAAAAAAGAATAAGGTACCCCAATGTCAAGTAACTGTAACTGTATGTAAGTGTTGGGGTATGTTTTTAGATTAAAATGTCATAAGATTCTATCATTCAGGGCTTTTTTTAAAGCTTTTCTTTAAGGGATGTTTCTAGACATGAATAAATTTTACTGTACTTACTGCTAAAATGTCTGCTTCTACAGGCAGTAGGTTTAAGAATGCAAAGAGCTGGACAGTCAAGATGGTGTAGACTTGTGTGGCTGACAGCATGAGCATCCCTATGGAGAGCAGCATCTCGTAAAATCACCTGGAAGACAAGGATGTAAGTAACAATGAGAGCTGGTGCTTTGTCCCAGGGATCAGATCATTTGATATATTAATTCCCAATGTCCAAAAATATCCCTTTAATTACAAACGTGTATTAATATTAAAATTAAAGCTTTAATTTCAAAAGCATAAGAACTTACACAGATTTGGACATTTAGGTAAATACCCACATTTAGTCAATACCTATCTAACTCATGGTGACAAAGTTCTGTGTTTTAATCACAAAACAAACATCCTCCCATAGTGCTTAGTTTATAGTACGCTTGTTTTACTAACTCAATTTTCAGAGAAACTAGATTTCAACCAAAATAATGGCAAAAACCACACACTAGTACCTTTGCTTTAAAATAGAAAATTTTCTACAATAAATTTTTTAGCTTCTGGTTGAATATAAATAAGTTCACATGTAAATTTACTTTTCATTTGCTATGGTATATTGTACCCACATCAGAGAACATCAAAAAATTAATAGCCACTTATTACAAAGGAATATTTTTTGTTCATTACCTCCTAACAATCTACACTTTTTTTCTCTCTCTACATCTGAATGGCAACAGTGTAACTACCTCTCCCAACTTCACCCTATTCACTATGAATAGTGAATATTTCTCTATTTTAGCAAAAAGATACCATGAAAAGACTAAATGTCGACCCATAAATATAAAAATTCTTATTGGTAAGCCTCAATCAATTGTATTATATACTTTTAAACAAGTAAGAACAAACATTACAAAAACAATGGCTTTTATAGTGAATTATTTTATTAAATATCCCACATTCATGTAATATTCATTTTGATGATGGTTAGTATGGATAAGTGCTCTGGATGTAGAAACTGTCATACAGACTCAAACTCTGAAATCTTTGACTAAGACATTGGAAGTAAAATACCTGTAAATAAATTTTAAGTTATCATTTACGAAGTCATTAATATCAGAGATAAAATAAAAATGACAACATGTTAAAAGAATAGATTTGTCCCTTAATGACAGAAAGTAAATTAGTGGTTGCCTAGGGATTGGCAGGACGTGGGGGAAAAGCCTGAGGGACAGGAAAGGTGAGAATGAGGAATGACGCTAGCGAGTAAGGTTATTGGGGGAGAGATGATGAAAATGTTCTGAAATCAGACTGTGGTGATGGTTGCACAACTCTAGAAATATGCTAAAAATCACTACACTGCAAACTTCAATTGTTTGAATTTTATCGTGTGAGAACTGTATCTCAATAAAGCTTTTGTTAAATGTCTAGATTTGTTGCCGTTCATTTCTTAAATAAAATACATTTCATAACATACCATGGTACAGAAAAGAGTTAAGATGGCAGGCTTGAGATTGCTATATAAACTCTGGGCACTGAGTCTCTAATAAGCTTCCCTGGTAGACATTTTACATGTGTTGTCACAACTTGCTGGAGGAATTAAACATATCCTGTGTAACTCCACTGGGAAAAGACCCTTAGAAGAATACACTGATTTACTCTGGACTTTACCCCATGTGCCTTTTCCCCTCATCGATTTTGTTTTGTATCCTTTTGCTCTAATAAATCACAGCCATAAGTACAACCATGTGCTGAGTCTTGTAAATCCTTCTAGTGAATCACTGATGGTGGACAATTGCTGGTTAGAAATCCTACCATAAAAACATACAAATCTTTATAAAATAAGATATAGTTGCTATTAAATTTTAGTAGGAAGAAGTATGCACCATATTGACCAATGACCTCTTTGGGAAACTGAATCTGAATAAAAACTTGACTTTCCTTGGGAGGCAGAGGTGGGCAGATCATGAGGTCAAGAGATTGAGACTGAGAGATCCAAGATGGCCGATCACTAG
>PVKP010028815.1:0-29691 GCA_004027715.1 Plecturocebus donacophilus | reverse complement strand
AAGTAAATCACTCCCCAGCAATTGCATAGCATTTCACAGGTTTAAATAAAATATTGGTTGGCTGCTTATTTGTTATTTTCATCCCCTATTCCTTCCTGTCTCCATTGTTAAACACAATTATTGGCATAAAAGAGGTTTTTAATACCCATTTTTAGACTGTATTTTAGCCTAGGCAATAAAACAAGAATCCCATTCTCTCTCCCTCTTTCTCTTCCTCTTTCTTTCTCTCTTTCATTCTTTTTTTTATTCTTTCTTTTGCTGTTTCTTTCTTTCTCCTTTTCTCTTTTTCTAAAATCTCTTCCTTTCTTTCTCTTTCATTCTTTTTTCTTTCTTTTGCTGTTTCTTTCTCCTTAAAAAAAAAAAGTATATCCTTTATTATACATGTAAACAATTCATAACGAAAACAGATTTTTTTAATGCCTTATAATATCTTTTATAGAAGTTGGAAATTTTACTGCTTTTTTCCTCAACCATTTGTTCTACACCACTGTATTCTTCCCTTTCTTTAAGATAGTGTGTGTCAGATCTCACAGTTCATGATCCATGCTGTTGCTAGCTAGTAGATGTTTGCTATTTTCATCATGATTACCACATGATACCTTCTTTGTTCTCTCAGACTTCAATCTTATTCTCACCTCATATTTTTATTTTTATTTATTTGGAGATTGAGTTTTGCTCTTGTTGCCCAGGCTGGAGTGCAATGGCATGATCTTAGCTCGCTGCAAACTCCACCTCCTGGTTTCAATTGATTCTCCTGCCTCAGCTTCCTGAGTAGCTGAGATTATAGGCACACACCGCGACACCCAGCTGATTTTGTATTTTAATATAGACAGGGTTTTTCCATATTGGTCAGGCTGGTCTTAAACTCCCAACCCCAAGTGATGCATCTTCCCCAGCCTCCCAAAGTGTATTTTTTCTGTTTTAACTAAAGAGTCATTAATTTTGTGTCATTATAAAAATATTTCCAGTATTTTTTTTACAGGAGCCCTTTTGGTTTTTCTGCTTATGGTAAAACATAAAATTTATGTCCTCTTTCTTCCAGTTCCTCTCCCAAAGTTACTTAAACCCTTGGGACTTCCTGAGTGACAGGAGTCTATTTTGTCATTTATAATGAGCTCCTTTTGATCACAGCTGAGTTTATGCTAATGAGCTGATTACTTGGAGACCAAGTGACCTGAGGGATGTAACTCCTATCCCCACATACCTTCCTCTGGGACAGGTGGGAGAGATCAGAGATTAAGTTCTAGAAAAACTCTTCAGCAGCAATACTTGATTATCTTTCTGGTTGCTAAACACAAGAAGGTTCTGAGAGGGTGGCAAGTCCAGGAAGGAAGTAGAAGCTCTAGGCCTTCCCACCGTGCACCTCATCTTCTGGCTGTGCATCTGTGTTCTTTACAGTAGCCTTTCTCTTAAACTGGTAAACTGATCAATGTTATGTAAATCATTTCCCCCAGTTGTCTGAGCTGTCCTAGCAACTATGGAAGCCAAGAACAGGGGTCTTGGGACCCTAATTTATAGCTAATTGGAAAAAAAGCACAGGTGCCCAGTGATGGTGTTGAATTGGTGTCAATGAAGAGTAGGGCATAGAGAGGTCACAAAGGCCTCCAGGGTGGGGGCAGCTACCTGGGCAGCTTGAGGGATGTGACAGGTACAGGAGGTGGGGAAGAAGCAGTAGTGTGGTCAGTCTCAGGCTGCCACTGGGCAGACTGCTTAGCTGCAGGAAGGAAGGATTTTAGCAGCCAACATTCTCACAGACAGCTGGTGGATGAATCCAGGTCCTAGGAAAAGCAGATGCCAAGAGGCAATAAGATAGATTGGGCCTATTTTAGAGGAAATACCTGCAAGAGAGAAAAAGGGATGCCTGGAGCTTCATCAGACACTAGTGGGGGTAGAGGGGAAGAGAAAACTGGGTAGAAGCATCAAAGACCATGGGCAACCTAGGGAGGCTCAGCCAGGCCAGCAGTCATCAGGCCAAAGTGGGCCATCAGAAGAACATTGGAGTCAGAATGGGCTTGCCTCAGGTCCTCAGTGTGTGGCCACTGCCTGGAGCAACTACAGGAAGTATACCCTGGATGTGGGTGCAGCAGTGGGCTGTGGGCCCTTAGGCTCCCAACTCAGAAGTCTTTCAGGTGCAGGCTCAGGGTGGCCACAGCTGATTTTGTGTGTTCTACAAAAGGTGAGGGGTCACATGGTACACCTGGAAATCCCTGGTTTGGCAGACAGCATGTTGGGTGGTTGGATGGACTTTCAGCATTACCAAACTGGGAGGTGGCACTTACAGCCCTGGGTCAGCTGCATCTCTGAGGAGCAGTCACTGCCCTGTGCTGAGGCTGCATTGACAGTGTCCACCGCAATTCAATGGGACAAGCATTGCAGTTTGCCACACCTCTCCCACTTCTAGCAGTCTTTGCAAGGGCAGCCTAAACTAGACAGCCCTTGCCTGCCTGCCATGTGTGTTTCTGTTCTCTATTTCTAAGTCTAACCTGTCCATCTCTGAGCCACAGGAGAACACAGATCTGAATGACAGCCTGAGGAGCCAAACCTGGCCTGTTGACCTTCACTGAATGGAAGTAAAATTCATCAAGCTCCTATAGAGATACCACATTGGGCACATTCTTAATTGCAAAAGAGATGTACTACCTTTTACAACAGAGCTCATTGGCTAATACGGATCTGCCCCATAAATATGACTAGTACTGAATTTTTGGCAGAAATGTAGATCTGGGATCAGTATCAATTCTGGGTTCCTGTGGTTAAGATTTCCATGTTCCAGCATGGGATAAAAAGGATCACTTGTCATTTTATCAAAACATGGGTAAGAACTGTGTCTCCTTCTTTGGTGAATTCATGGGTGACTAATTCAGGACATAGCCCAGGATACCATTAGCTTTACTAGCTTGTTTTTATTCACATAAAGAGTAATAACACAGATTAGAACTCTCTTTTTTTTTTCTTTTCTTGGAGACCCATCAAGACTGCTTAGCAATTCGATGAACAGGTTCATAAATACTGGAGCCAGGCAGAGATAGAGGTTTTGGAACTCCAGGCACAGGTGTCAAGACCTGGAATCCTCCAACTGCCTAACTGCAATGCTGTCCCTGGTGAGCAGGCCTGGATTTTGTTACAGGCTTTCGTGGTATTTGGGGATGTGACTGGGTGGATTTTACCTAGAAGGAACGGAGGCTGCTGAGGCCTCCACAAAGGACCCTGTACATACAGGGAGGTGATACTGGAGAACTACAGCCACCAGGTCTCACTAAGTAGGCATGGCTTTCCTCAGGCCTAACACTTGGCCTGAGGTGCCTCTGATGTTGCCATAGGGTTAGGCTTAGAGACAAGGATGCTGTTTTCTCTATTCCCCTGGGGAAGGTCTGTCTTTCATAGAGGTTTTTTTTTTATTGTGTTTTAGGTTTGGGGGTACATGTGAAGAACATGCAACATTGTTGCATAGGTACACACAAGGCAGTATGATTTGCTGCCTTCCTCTCCCCATCACCTATATCTGGCATTTCTCCCCATACTATCTCTCCCCAACTCCCCACCCCACACTGTCCCACCCCTATATCCCCCCAACAGACCCCAGTGTGTGATGCTCCTCTCCTTGTGTCCTTGTGTTCTCATTGTTCCGCACCCACCTATGAATGAGAACATGCTGTGTTTGATTTTCTGTTCTTGTGTCAGTTTGCTGAGAATGATGGTTTCCACATTCATCCATGTCCCTACAAAGGACAATAACTCATCGTTTTCTATGGCTGCATAGTATTCCATGGTGTGTATGTGCCACATTTTCCCTGTCCAGTCTATCATTGATGGGCATTTAGGTTGGTTCCAGGTCTTTGCTATTGTAACTGTGCTGCAATGAACATTCGTGTGCATGTGTCCTTATAATAGAACAATTTATAATCTTTTGAATATATACCCAGTAATGGGATTGCTGAGTCAAATGGAATTTCTATTTCTAGGTCCTTAAGGAATCGCCACACTGTCTTCCACAATGGTTGAACTACTTTACACTCCCACCAACACTGTAAAAGTGTTCCTATGTCTCCACATCCTCTCCAGCACCTGTTGTCTCTAGATTTTTTTAATGATCGCCATTCTAACTGGCATTGAGATGCTATCTCAATGTAGTTTTCATTTGTATTTCTCTAATGACCAGTGATGATGAGCATTTTTTCATGTTTGTTGGCCTCATGTATGTCTTCTTTTGTAAAGTGTCTGTTCATATCCTTGGCCCACTGTTGAATGGGCTTATTTGTTTTTTTCTTGTAAATCTGTTCTAGTTCTTTGTAGATTCTGGATATTAGCCCTTTGTCAGATGCGTAGATTGCAAAAATTTTTTCCCATTCTGTTGGTTCCCAATTGACTCTAATGACTGTTTCTTTTGCTGTGCAGAAGCTGTGGAGTTTGATTAGATTCCATTTGCCTATTTTGGCTTTTGTAGCCAATGCTTTCGGTGTTTTGGTCATGAATTCCTTGCCTATGCCTATGTCCTGAATGGTTTTGCCTAGATTTTCTTCTAGGGTTTTTATGGTGTTTAGGTCTTATGTTTAAGTCTTTAATCCATCTGGAGTTAATTTTCATGTAAGGTGTCAGGAAGGGGTCCAGTTTCTGCTTTCTGCACATGGCTAGCCAGTTTTCCCAACACCATTTATTAAACATAGACTCCTTTCCCTATTGCTTGTTATTCTCAGGTTGTCAAAGATCAGATGGTTGTAGATGTGTGGTGTTGTTGCCGAGGCCTCTGTTCTGTTCCATTGGTCTGTATATCTGTTTTGGTACCAGTAGCATGCTGTTTTGATTACTGTAGGCTTCTAGTATAGTTTGAAGTCAGGTGGTGTGATGCCTCTGGCTTTGTTCTTTTTTCTTAGAATTGACTTGGCTATGCGGGCTCTCTTTTTGTTCCATATGAAGTTTAAGGTGTTTTTTTCCAGTTCTGTGAAGAAGGTCACTGGTAGCTTGATGTGGATAGCGTTGAATCTGTAAATTACTTTGGGCAGTATGGCCATTTTCACAATATTGATTCTTCCTAACCATAAGCATGGAATGTTTCTCCATCTGTTTGTGTCCTCTCTTATTTCATTGAGCAGTTGTTTGTAGTTCTCCTTGAAGAGGTCCTTTATGTTCTTTGTTAGTTGTATTCCTAGGTATTTTATTCTTTTTGTAGCAATTGTGAATGGCAGTTTGTTCTTGATTTGGCTCTCTTTAAGTCTGTTATTTGTGTATAGGAATGCTTGCGATTTTTGCACATTGATTTTTATCCTGAGACTTTGCTGAAGTTGCTTATCAGTTTCAGAATATTTGGGGCTGAGACAATGGGGTCTTCCAAATATACAATCATGTCGTCTGCAAATAGAGACAATTTGAATTCCTCCTTTCGTATTTGAATACCCTTTATTTCTTTTTCTTCCCTGATTTCTCAGGCTAGAAGTTCCAATACTATATTGAATAGGAGTGGTGAGAGGGCATCCTTGTCTACTGCCAGATTTCAAAGGGAATGCTTCCAGTTTTTGTCCATTCAGTATGATATTGGCTGTTGGTTTGTCATAAATAGCTTCTATTATTTTGAGATACGTTCCATCAATACCTAGTTTATTGACGCTTTTTAGCATAAACAGCTGTTGACTTTTGTCAAAGGCCTTCTCTGCATCAATTGAGATAATCATGTGGTTTTTGTCTTTGGTTCTGTTTATGTGGTGAATTACGTTTATAGACTTCTGTATGTTGAACCAGCCTTGCATATCCAGGATGAATCCTACTTGATCATCGTGGATAAGCTTTTTGATGTGCTGTTGCAATCAGCTTGCCAGTATTTTATTGAGGATTTTTGCATCTATGTTCATCATGGATCTTGGCCTGAAGTCTTCTTTTCTTGTTGAGTCTCTGCCAGGTTTTGGTATCAGGATGATGTTGGTCTCATAAAATGATTTGGATTTTCATTTCATGAAAGAAGGATTCCCTCTTTTTGGATTATTTGGAATAGTTTCAGAAGTAATGGTACTAACTCCTGTTTGTATGTCTGGAAGAATTCTTCTGTGAATCCATTGGGACCTGGGCTTTTTTTTGGTGGTACGCTATTACTGTCTCAACTTCAGACCTTTTTATTGGTCTATTCAGGGTTTTGACTTCTTATTGGTTTAGACTTGGGAGGATACTAGTAACCAGGAATTATCCATTTCTTCCAAGAGTACTAGTTTATGTGCATAGAGATGTTTGTAATAATCTCTGATTATGGTTTGTATTTCTGTGGGATCTGTGGTGATATCCCCTTTATCATTTTTTATTGCATTTATTTGATTATTCTCTTTCTCTTTTATTAATCTGGCTAGCGGTCTGTCTATTTTGTTGATCTTTTTGAAAAACCAGCTCCTGGATTTATTGATTTTTTGAAGGGTTTTTTGTGTCTCTATCTCCTTCAGTTCTGCTCTGATCTTAGTTATTTCTTTTCTTCTGCTAGCTTTTGAGTTGTTTTTTATCTTGCTTCTCTAGGTCTTTCAAATTTGATGATAGGATGTTGATTTCACATCTTTTCTCTCTTCTCATGTGGGCATTTATTGCTATATATTTTCCTCTAGACACTGCTTTAAATGTGTCCCAGAGATTCTGGTATGTTGTCTTCATTCTCGTTGGTTTTGAAGAACATCTTTATTTCTGCCTTCATTTCATTGTTTATCCAATCATTGTTTATCCAGTCAACATTCAAGAGCCAGTTGTTCAGTTTCCATGAAGCTGTGCAGTTCTGAGTTGGTTTCTGTATTCTGGGTTCTATCTTGATTGCACTGTTGTCCGAGAGACTGTTTGTTATGATTTCCATTCTTTTGCACTTGCCGAGGAGTGATTTACTTCCAATTATGTGGTCAATTTTAGAATAGGTATGATGTGGTGCTGAGAAGCATGTATATTCTGTAGATTTGGGGTGGAGAGTTCTGTAAATGTCTCTTAGGTTTGCTTGGTCCTGCTCTGAGTTCAGGTTCTGGATATGCTTGCTAATTTTCTGTCTCATTGGTCTAATATTGACAATAGGGTGTTAAAGTCTCCCACGTTATTGTGTGGGAGTCTAAGTCTCTTTGTAAGTCATTAGGAACTTGCTTTATGTATCTGGGTGCTCCTGTATTAGGTGCATATATATTTAGGATTGTTAGCTCTTCTTGTTGCATTGATCCTTTTACCATTATGTAATGGCCTTCTTTGTCCTTTTGATCTTTATTGATTTAAAGTCTATTTTATCAGAGATGAGAATTACAACTCCTGCTTTTTTTTGCTCTTCATTTGCTTGGTAAATCTTCCTCCATCCCTTTATTTTGAGCCTTTGTGTATCCTTGCATGTGAGATGTGTTTCCTGGATACAGCACACCAATGGGTTTTGGCTTTTTATCCAATTTGCCAGTCTGTGTCTTTTCATTGGGGCATTTAGCCCTTTTACATTTAGGGTTAATATTGTTATGTGTGAATGTATCCTGCCATTTTGATGCTAGCTGGCTGTTTTCCTGTTAGTTGATGCAGTTTCTTCATTGTGTTGATGCTCTTTACCATTTGGGATGTTTTTGGAGTGGCTGGTACTGGTTGTTCCTTTCTATATTTAGTGCCTCTTTCAGGAGCTCTTGTAAAGCAGGCCTGTTGTTAATGAAATCTCTGAGTACTTTCTTGTTTGTAAAGGATTTTATTTCTCCTTCACTTATGAAGCTTAGTTTGGCTGGATATAAAATTATGGGTTGAAAGTTCTTTTTTTTTTTTTAAGGATGTTTTATATTGATCCCACTCTCTTCTGGCTTGTAGAGTTTCTGCTGAAAGATCTGCTGTGAGTCTGATGGGCTTCCCTTTGTGGGTAACCCGACCTTTCTCTCTAACTGCCCTTATCATTTTCTCCTTCATTTTAACCCTGGTGAATTTGATGATTATGTTCCTTGGGGTTGCTCTTCTTGAGGAATATCTTTGTGATGTCCTCTGTATTTCCTGGACTTGAATATTGGCCTGCCTTGCTAGGTTGGGGAAGTTTTCCTGGATCACATCCTGAAGAGTATTTTCTGGCTTGGATTCACTCTCTCCATCACATTCAGGTACACCTATCAAAAGTAGATTAGGTATTTTCACATAGTCTCATATTTCTTGGAGACTTTGTTCATTCCTTGTTACCCCTTTTTCTCTAATCTTGCCTTCTCATTTTATTTCATTGAGTTGATCTTCGACCTCTGATTTCCTTTCTTCTGCTTGGTCAATTCGGCTTTTGAAACTTGTGTATGCTTCATGAAGTTCTCATGTTGTGTTTTTCAGCTCCATCAATTCACTTATATTCCTCTCTAAGTTGTCCATTCTCGTTAGCATTTCATCAAATCTTTTTTCAAGGTTCTTAGTTTCTTTGCATTGGGTTAGAACATGTTCTTTTAGCTCACAGAAGTTTCTTATTACTCACCTTCTGAAGCCTGATTCTGTCAATTCATCACACTCATTCTCCATCCAGCCTTGTTTCCTTGCTGGTGAGGAGTTGTGATCTCTTGTAGGAGAGGAGGTGTTCTGGTTTCAGGTGTTTTCATCCTTTTGACATGGGTTTCTTCCCATCTTTGTGGATTTGTCCCCCTGTCATCTTTGTAGTTATTGACTTTCAGATTGGGTCTCTGAGTGGACGTCCAGTTTGTTGATGATGAAGTTCTTTCTTTCTGTTTCTTAGTTTTCCTTCTACCAGTCAGGCCCCTCTGCTGTAAGACTGCTGACGTCCACTCCAGGTGCTGCTTACCTGGGGATCACCTGCAGTGGCTACAGAACCGTAAGGGTTCCTGCCAGTTTCTTCTTCTGCTATCTTTGTCCCTGAAGGATACCCACCTGATATCAGTCTGAGCTGTCCTTTATGAGGTGACTCTTTGGATATACAGGGATCATGGAGCTGCTTGAGGAGATAGTTTGTCTTTTATAGGAGCTCCAGTGCTGAGCTGTGAGCTCCATTGTTCATTCAGAGATGCTGGCCATGTACGTTTAAGTCTGCTGCAGCAGAACTCATAATCCCCCTCCTTTTTTCTCCCAAGTGCTCTGTCCCAGGGAGTTAGGACTTTGTTTATGAGTTTCTCTTGTGCTGCTACCTTTTTTCAGGGCTGCCCTGCCCAGCAAGGAGGCAGCCTAGTCACTGTCTGCCTGCAGAGGCTTTGCTGAGCTGCTGTGGGCTCCACCCATCTGCCATGTGAACTTCCCTGCAGTCCTGTTTATATGGGTATAGTTAGAACTGCCTTTGCAATGGTGGCCCACCTCTATAATGGCGGACTCTCTCTGTAATGGCGGACAGCCTCGGCAATGGGGGACTACCTCCGTAGTGGTGGACTACCTTGGTAATGGCGGTCGCCCCTCCCCCACAGAGCTGGATTATCCTGGGTTCTGCTGTGCATGCTGTGAAACTCTCAATCCAGAGCATTTCAGATTGCTGCTTTTTTGGAGAGGTGGGACCAGTCGAACCTCATCACCTTGCTCCCTGCCTCTGAGCACTTTTTTTTTATTTTAGTTGAATGGGTGACTCTGTCTCCCAGGTGTTCCAGTCGCCTGTTGAAAAGGTGCCAGGATATTTGTGATTTCCCATGCAGCAACCCACTGTGCCAGCTGAAACAGCCGCACTGAGATTTGTGGTGCTTTTTACCCAGCAATCGCCTGACCTGGCTCCCTGTTTTAGTCCCCTTTTTTATCAGTGGAATGAACAACTCTGTCTCCCAGGAGCTCTAACTGCCAGCTAAAACGGTGCCTGGACCCCTGTATTTTGTGCAAAGAACCGCCGTGCTGGCCAAAACATCCACACCAGCCAAAACAGCTGCACTGGCCAAAACAGCCGTGCTGGCGACCCATGGGACTCCTCCTGCTGGGAATCTCCTGGTCTATGGGCAATAAAAATCCGTCTGGAAATGCATCATCCACTCACCCTCCATGCTTTTGCTGGGAGCTGCAATCCTAAGCTGCTCCTATTTGGCCATCTTGGATCTATCCTTTCATAGAGTTTTATACTGGCTGCCACTGTGTACCTGCAGGCCTCTTTCCCTATGCTGGGGCTCTCACAGAGTCTTGTACTCTGAGCAGAATAGACCAGATCCTCCTGAGCTTTCCCGTTCTGAGACTTTCTTCTTTCCCACCCTGGGTGGCTCAAGCAATTGGCCTCTGGAGCCTACAACCAGGAGTCACCTCATGTTTTTTTCTCTGTGAGCAGGAATTTTTTGTTCTAAACTAGAACTCATCAGGTGGCTGGAGTGAGGGGAAGTGAACTGGGGAGAAGAGAGAAGAAGCTGGCTGTGCTCCTGTGCAGATGAGGAAATTTGACAGGGCAGGCAGCACAGGATACTCAGCCATTCAAGAGAGAAGGGGCTTCTCTGTGGCCAGGGGACCTGGAAGCTGTTCTGGCCTCCATGCCTGCTCTTTAGGACACCTGGCTCTGCCTCCCTTCCAGTCCTTGCCTGACTGAGGGATTCTCCTGGGGTCCCTGGACTCCTTCCAGGAAGCCTCCATTCCCCCCCTCTCATTTGCTAGACTTCTTTCTCCTACCCAGTCTCCCTGTTTGGGGCTTTCCTCATGACTGCCTGACTCTCCAAGCCTAAGTTCATCTCCCTTTCTGATACTATCCAGGTATTCCTATTTTAACCTCTTTTTTCTTTCTTTCTTCTTTGAGACAGAGTCTCGGTCACCCAGGTTGGAGTGCAGTGGCATGATCTTGGCTCACTGCAACCTCTGCCTCCCAGATTCAAGTGATTCTCTTGCCTCAGCCTCCTGCGTAGCTGGGATTACAGGTGCATGCTACCACACCTGGCTAATTTTTTGTGTTTTTAGTAGAGATGGAGTTTTACCATCTTGGTCAGGCTGGCCTCAAACTTCTGACCATGTGATCCGCCCACCTCAGCCTCCCAAAGTGCCAGGATTACCTCTGTGAGCCACTGTACCCAGCCCCTATTTTAACTTCTATGTCTTCTGTTCATTTCCTTTCCTGGTTTACTTTCCATAGACTTTTTTCTCTTTTCATTTAATTTATTGAGTAGCACCACTGTTTCCACAGGGTAATTTCTTCCTTCTTTCCCCTGTTCTGACAAACACACTGCCCTAGGGGGGCTATTTTCTAGAGTCTTGCACCCTTTCATGTCCCTGTAGTCTCTGCTTTGGTTCATTAAAAGTCTATGTATTTATTTATTTATTACCTTTAGGATGGACTTGTTTTCTCTTGGAGCAGTTTTTCAATGGTAGGCAAATTGGTCCCTTCTTTTCTCTTTACACTAATTTTTAGCATTCCTTATTCCTTACATGGGATCACAGGTCACCTCTGCTGGAAAGTGGTGTTAATTTTTCCACTTAGCTACAATTTTAAATTTCTAGTGTTCTCTATCTTTAGTGCTTAAGATGTATGTTTTAGGGGCTGATCTGTTCTTATTGTGCTGTGTTTGGAGCATGTGTGGACAGAATCATATCTTATGGGTTGCTATGAACCTTTGGCTAGTTGGAAATCTCTTATGTGTTGTTTTGGAAATCCTTGCTAAGCCAAGGTTATAAAGATAGTATTTGGATTTTTTTTGTTCTTCTTATTCAACTTCTGCCTGTCTTTAATGACTCGTTTGGGTGGGTAATCTGAATTATCCGTCCAATGGCTAAAAAGATGATTTTTCAGTCTGTAGTGATGGTGGATTGTTCCATATCTCCTTAGTTCTGCAGATTTTATTTACAAGTTTTAAGGTTATTGTTAAGTTCATGCAAGTTTAGGGTTTTTATATCTCCTTGAATAAAGGAGGACGCTGAGGCAGGTGGATCACCATGTCGGGAGTTTGAGACCAGCCTAACCAACATGATGAAACCCCACCTCTACTAAAAGTACAAAAATTATCTGGTCATGGTGGAATGCCCCTCTAATTCCAGCTTCTCAGGAGGCTGAGGCAGGAGAATTGCTTGAACATGAGGGGCCAATGTTGCAGTGAGCCAAGATCATGCCACTGCACTCCAGCCTGGGTGACAGAGCAAGACTCTGTCTCAAAAAATAAAAATAAAATACAGACAGGTTTTACCATGTTGGCCAGGCCAGTCAAACTCCTGATCTCAAGTGATCCACCTGCTACAGCCTCCCAAAGTGCTAGTATTACAGACCTGAACCACTGCACCTGACCCTTTTGATGCTTTCTAACATTGCAGACATCATTACCCTATACTCATAAACACTTCAGCATGTATATCAGTAAGTAGTATTGTAATGTTTCTCAGTGGTTCTTTGTGGGTAGGATTTGAATACTACATGAGGCACAGATCTTAAGTGTACCTTGAGATGTTGATCACCACTTGCAGAGGTCTGTCCTGCAGACCCTGACTCACCAACGGATGAATAAGTACACTCACACACACACAGAGTACAGTGATCAAGTGAACTAGGGAGGTCATCAGCTGCTCTCAGAGGGCAATTGCACAAACAGACCCCTACTCCTTGTTCCTCCTCACATTTGTTTAGTATACGTTTAATAACAGAGGTTCTAAGTTAACACGCTTGTGGATAATTAGCATGGTTAAAAGAGTGGTTACAAATAATAAAAGGTTTTGGTTCTGGCGCCTAAAATAAACACTATTAATGAGTAATCCTCTTCCAACTTCCTCCTGAGAGGGCTATCTGGCACTAAGTTACATGAGTAAACAGAGTAGAGACAAAGGAATGTGTGTAGGCAGACTTATCTGGGGAAGATTCCATTATCTTTAATTTTTGCTTTATGACTTAATACTTTAAGGTAAACACTGGCTTCTTTCAGTGGAAACTTGTACTGAAACTAATGCAAACTTTTCAGCCTTCTAAGGAGGTTTGAGACTATAATCTTACAACTTCCTAATATTTTCCTTAATATTTTGCCAACCACTCCAATGAATCTCAACAGTAACTTTTGATGAGCTTTGACAAGTTCATGTGCATGTGTAATCTGAACCCCTATGGCAACACAGAAAAATTACTTTCACCACAGAAGTTTTACTGGGCCTTTTTCCAGTCATTTCCTGCTTCTGCATCCACAAGAGACAACCATTATTCTGATCTTGGTCCATGTACATTAAATTTACCTGTTCTAGAACTTCATGTAAATAGAATCATGCAGTATACTCTGTCAAAAAATAGGCAGATTAATTATTTGTTCATTATTATTTCTCTTGACTTTCTCTACAAAGAAGGAGGCTGTGGAATTTTTTTCTCACTCATAGTTTCTTAGCTATTCCTACACACCACCTACTCAAAAAGAAAAATAGTGCCCACATAGAGATTTGAAGCTGGTCTCTCTGCTCTCTGAATTTTCATCCACATGAGGTCTCTGGTTATGGATATATGGACAGTGCCCCTCCCTCAATTTCCAGGAGTGGCAAACACTCTTCCTCTCTTAGTCAGTTTGGTCTTCTATCACAAAATAGTATATACTGGGAGGCCTGGAAAACATACATTTATTTCTCACATTCTGAGACTGGGAATTTCAAGAATAAGACACTAGCCCCCTCAGTTTTTGGTGAGGATTCTCACCCTTGCTCATAGGCAGCCACTTTCTCATGTGTTCTTTCATGCTTTCCTCCTTTTATGAGAACACACATCCAACCTATCACAGGGGTCCACACCCATAATGTCATCTAACTCTATCTTTCTATCAGCAGCTCCACCTTCAAATACCATCACATTGAGAGTTAGGGCTTCAACATAGGAATTTTGAGGGGACACAAACATTTAATCTGTAACAACTCCCTTCTCTAACCCAAATCAGTTGTTCATTGATTTATCTGTCAGTGAATTCAAGAAAGAGATTTTTGTCTACCACTAACTTCTTAAAGTATGAATGTTTAATGTAATGGGAATATATGTCAGGATTTTGTTTAGTTTACAAGTGAGGATAGTGGCAGAATGATAAAGCTCATTAGTGCAGGTATGAGAAGGTGGGATGTATGTGGATAGTGCTGAAATAATACTGTGCACATTATCCTGTAACTTTACAAAATCAGCAAACTTAATACTAATCCTCTGCATGATCAGAAAAATTAGAAATTCATAGATAATGTAGGAAAAGTCATATATCATATGTCTGACAAGTTTGGGAGTATATTTCTTGAATAATAAGCACATGAATGATGATGTGTGCCCATTGTATTTTATTTAGTTGTTTCTCTTTTCACTTAATTTTTCCTTTCTTATTATGAATATTTAATATAGCCAAAAACAGAAGTAGTTTTGAGGTTTTTTCATTACTGATACATAGTAATTACACATATTTATGGGGTAAATGTGGTATTTTGATACATGCATAGAATGTGTAATGATCAAATCAAGGTAGTTAGGATATTCATCACCTTGAACATTTATCATTTCTTTCTTTTGGGAACATTCAAATCTGCTCATCTAGATATTTTAAAATATACGGTGTATTATCATTAATTGTAGTCACCCTAATGTGCTATTGAACACTAGAAATTATTCTTTAACTGTATTTTTATATTCATTAACTAATCTTTCTTCATCCATTCCTCTCCCTGCCTCTCTTACTCATTTTTAGTCTGTCTCTGGTAACCATCATTCTACTGTTTACCTTTTTGAGATCAGCTATTTTGCCTCCCTCATGAGTGAGAACATGCAATATTTATCTTTCTGTGGCTGGCTTACTTCACTTAAAATAAAGAACTCTAGTTCCATCCATGTTGTGACAAATAACAGGATTTTATTCTTTTGTGTGTGTGGTTGGAAAGTACTCTGTTGTGTATGTATATGGTATTTTATTTATCCGTTCATCATTCATTAATGGTCACTTAGGTTTTGAACCCATACCTTGGCTATTGTGATGCAATAAATATAGAAGTGCATTTATGCCATTGATAAACTGATTTTTTTTCTTTGGATAAATAGCCAGTAGTGGGATTACTTGTGGGTAATCCCCCATATAGGCAATGAGGAAGGAGAGAAAAATAGAACCCTGGCACAATTAAGGCCTGAAGAATATCTCAGTTTATAGTGTTGCTACTCAGTTATTTCCTTTTATATAATCTTTTATATAATCATATATTAGTTTATAGAATTAGGGCTTGGAGATTATCTCAGTTTATAGTGTTACTACTCGGTTATTTCCCTTTACATAATCCTCTATATATAATCATATAATAATTCATAGTATGAGTACCTAAAGAATATTTTCCTACATATATATGTAACTATATCTTAGTTCATAATCGGAGGAATGCCTAGAGTAGACACAGTACAGACATGAATAAGAAATAAGCAGCTTATAATCAGAGGAATGCCTAGAGCAGACACAGTGCAGAGCATGATTCAAGGGAAAAACAGTTATACCAGGACAAGAATCTATGGCCCAGGTGGCAGCGTTCAGTATCATAAATATACCTGCTGTAGGGTAGGCTTGGGACAAGAACCACTCCTCCTTATAAAGGAGTTGTAGGACCTTGCTCCAGATCTTGTGGAAGGCTGCCCTCAGACTGGCAATCACATCTTGGTGACTGTGACTTTATCAGCTCTTGTTACTGTGCTGCTCGAAAAGTATTCCCCTCAGGACATAGGTGTAGGCAAGGACTTCATGACCAAAACACCAAAAGCATTGGCAACAAAAGCCAAAATAGACAAATGGGACCTAATCAAACTCCACAGCTTCAGCACAGCAAAAGAAACAGTCATTAGAGTGAATCAACAACCAACAAAATGGGAAAAAATTTTTGCAATCTACCCATCTGACAAAGGACTGATATCTAGAATTTACAAAGAATTAAAACAGATTTACAAGAAAAAAACAAACAAACCCATTTAAAAGTGGGCAAAGGATATGAACAGACACTTAACAAAAGAAGACATACATGAGGCCAACAAACATATGAAAAAATGCTCATCATCACTGGTCATTAGAGAAACGCATATCAAAACTACATTGAGATACCATCTCACGCCAGTTAGAATGGCAAACATTAAAAAATCTGGAGACAACAGATGCTGGAGAGGATTTGGAGAAATAGGAACACTTTTACACTGTTGGTGGGAGTGTAAATTAGTTGAACCATTGTGGAAGACAGTGTGGCAATTCCTCAAGGACCTAGAAATAGAAATTCCATTTGACCCAGCAATCCCATTACTGGGTATATATCCAAAGGATTATAAATCATTCTACTATAAGGACACATGTACATGAATGTTCATTGCAGCACAGTTTACAATAGCAAAGACCTGGAACCAACCCAAATGCCCATCGATGATAGACTGGACAGGGAAAATGTGGCACATATACACCATGGAATATTAGGCAGCCATAAAAAACAATGAGTTCGTGTCCTTTGTAGGGACATGGATGAACATGGAAACCATCATTCTCAGCAAACTGACACAAGAACAGAAAATCAAGCACCGCATATTCTCACTCATAGGTGGGTGTTGAACAATGAGAACACATAGACACAGGGAGGGGAGCATCACACACTAGGGTCTGTTTTGGGGAAATAGGGGTGGGACAGCATGGCGTGGGGAGTTGGGGAGAGATAGCATGGGGAGAAATGACAGATATAGGTGAAGGGGAGGAAGGCAGCAAATCACACTGCCATGTGTGTACCTATGCAACAATCTTGCATGTTCTTCACATGTACCCCAAAACCTAAAATGCGATAAAAAAGAAAAAGAAAAGAAAAGCATTCCCCTACAGAACTCATTGGAAGGTGCCATCAGGTGGCCTAGACCCTGACAGCCCTGTCTCTGCTATTTGAATTAAAGCATCCTCCTATAAATCTTGGTAGTTTGCCCACAGATGGAGGTATTGCACACTGCACCCTCTTCACTGCGTATGGCCCACCTCCATGCCTGGGTGACCTAATGGGGGTGGACCCATTACTGCACACAGCCCTGGCCTCGATGAACTAATGGGAATGGACTCCTTGCTATGCACTGTCCACTTCCCAACCTAGGTGACCTAATGGGGGTGGACCCCTTGTTTTACTGCTAACGACCCTATTACTATCCTTAAAGATGACTTCACTCAGTTAGGCCCAGCCCCCTAACCTATACACAATAAATACTGATGCTTCTGGACATTCAGGGCCTCACCTGACTCTGCTCATAAGTGGCATGGCCCATCGAGCCCAGCTGCATTTCCCTTGTACTTCTGTGTCCTGTCTATTTCTCAGATCCTGCACCTCAGCACAGCATAAGGGATGCCCCACGACCCTGTGGGGCCATCAGCCCTACATTACTGGGTCATACAATAGTTTTATTTTAGGCTTTCAGAAACTACCTACGGCGTGTAACTGTTCTGTTTTCTCTACATCTATGCCAGTACTTTTTACTTTTTGTCTTTTTCATTATAGACATTTGAACAGGAGTAAAATGATATCCCATCTTGGTTTTGATTTGAATTTCCCTGATAATTAGTGATATTGAGCATTTTTTCATATAACTATTGGCCATTTATATGTCTCATTTGAGAAATGTCCGTTTATATTCTTTGCTACTTTTTAATACGATTTTTTTGACATTGAGTTGTTTGAGTTCCTTATATATTCTGATTACTAGTCCTTTGTCTTAGCTTGCAAATATTTTTCCCATTATATGGGTTGTGTCTCCATTCTATTGGCTGTTTCCTTTTGTCTGAAAAAGCTTTTTAGCTATAGGTTGTCTCATTTGTTTTGAAGTCTTAGCCATAAAATGTTTGCTTAGACCAGCATCCTGAAGCATTTCCTTTATGTTGTTTCCTACTCATTTTATATGTTATAACCTCTCATTTAAGTCTTTAATCAATTGAGTTGATTTTTATAGTAAGATATAGGAATCTACTTTCATTCTTATGCATTTTGATATCCATCATTTATTGATGAGATCATGCTTTCTGTAATATATGTTCTTACTAACTTTGTCAAAAACCACTTGGCAATAAATGCATGAATATATTTCTGGGATCTCAGTTTCCTTCCATTGGTCTATATGTCTGTTTTTATGCCAATACCATACTGTTTTGGTGACCATAGCTTTGGAGTATATTTTGAAGTCAGGAGATGTGATGCCTCCAGCTTTGTTCTTTCTGCTCAGTATTGCTTTGGCTATTAGCAGTCTTTTGTGGTTCCATATGAATTTTAGAATTATTTTTCTGTGAAGGATGTCATTGGTATTTTACAAGAGATTGTGTTGAATCTGTGGATTGCTTTGAGAAGTATAGTTATTTTAACAATATTAATTGTCTTGTGTCATGAGTATAGGATGTCTTTTTGTTTGCTTTGTAGTTTTCATTGGCTTTTACCCTTTGGGTTAAATTTATTTCTAAATATTTTACCCTTCTTTGTAGCTAGTGTAAATGGGATTGCTTTCTTGATTTCTTTTTCAGCTAGGTCATTATTAGTGAATAGAGATGCTACTGATTTTTATATGCTGATTTCATATTCTGTAACTCAACTGAATTTCTTTTTAAGTTCTAAGAGTTCTGGAGTGGAGTCTTTAGGTTTTTCTATGTGTATGATCACATCTTCTGCAAGCAAGAACAATTTTACTTCATATTTTTAAATTTGGATGCATTTTATTTTTCTTGCTTGGTTGCCCTGGCTTTGATTTCCAATATTGTGTCAAATAAGAGTGGTGAAAATGGGTATCCTTGTCTTATTCCAGTTTTTAGAACAGAAGCTTTCAGCTTTTCCCCATTCAATATTATGGGAGCAATGAGTTTTTGATATATGGGCTTTATGATGTTGAGGTACATTTCTTCTATGCCTAAGAGTTTTTAATATGGTGAGATGCTGAGTTTTATCTGCATCTATTGAGATGATCATATGATTTTTGTCCTTCATTCTGTTGATGTGAGGTATTAAATGTATTGGTTTGTGTATGGTTTTGGGGGGTTTTTTGTTTTTGTGTTTGAGACAGAGTCTTACTTTGTTGCCCAGACTGGAGTGCAATGGCGCAATTTCAGCTCACTACAACTTTGCCTCCCAGGTTCAAGCAGTTCTCCTGCCTCAGCCTCCCAAGTAGCTGGGACTACAGGTATGCACCACCATGTCTGGCTAATTTTTGTATTTTTAATACAGACAGGGTTTCACCATGTTGGCCAGGCTGGTTTCAAACTCCTGACCTCAACTAATCTTCCTACTTCTGCCTCTCAAAGTGCTGGGATTACAAGGCATGAGCCATTGTGCCTGGCCAGTTTGTGTATGTTGAACCATCCTTGCATCCCAGTCATAAATTCCACTCGATCATGGTGTATTATCTTTTACATGCTGTTGGATTCAGTTTGCTAGTATTTTGTTGAGAATTTTTGCATCTGTATTCATCAGTAACATTGGCCTGTAGCTTTCTGTTTTTTGATATGTCCCTATCTGGTTTTGACATTAAAATAATGCTGACCTTGTAGAATTAAGGAGATGTGAATGCTTCCTTGTAGTAAGAATTGAGGAGGCATGAATGCTTCCTTGTGGCATTACACTAACTGCAATGTTTTGGAATAGTTTGAGAAGAATTGGTATTAGTTCTTCTTTATAGGTTCCATAGAATTCAACAGTAAAGCCATCCAATCCCAGGCTTTACTTTGTTGGGAGACTTTTTATTATTGATTCAATACCCTTACTCATTATTGATCTGTTAGGCTTTCTGTTTCTTGCTGGCTCACTCTCGGTAGGTTGTATGTGTCCAATAATTCATGCATTTTCTCCAGGCTTTCTAATTTGTTAGCATAAAGTTGTTCATAGTAGTCTCTAATGATCCTTTGTATTGCTGTGGTATCAGTTGTAACATACCATTTTTTGTTTCTGATTTTATTTCCATCTTCTCTATTTTGTTTCTTGGTTAGTTTATCTAGCACTTAGTCAATTTTGTTTACTTTTTTAAAAACCAACTTTTGCTTTGTTGATATTTTGTATTGGTTTTTAGTATCTTTTTTGTTTAGTTCTGCCCTGATCTTTGTTATTTTTCTTTAGTAATTTTGAGTTTGGTTTGTTTTTACTTTTCTAGTTTCTTGACAGTCATCATTTTTTTTAAATAAAATCTCTCAACTTTTTTGATGTTGGTGTTTATTGTTATAAATTTTCCTCTTAGCCCTACTCTTGCTGTATCCCACAGGTTTTGGTATATTGTATTTTCCTTTCTAGTTTCATAAAATTTTTCAATTTTCTCTTAATTTTTTCATTGACTCAATTGTTCATGAGCATATAGTTTAATTTTCATATATTTGTTCAGTTTCAAAATTTCTTCTTGTTATTTATTTCTAGTTTTATTTCATTGTCTCATAACATACCTGATAAGATCTCAATATTTTTTAATTTATTGAGACTTGATTTGTTGCCTAACGTATTGTCTGTCCTGGGAAATGTTCCATATACTTATGAGCAGAAAGTGTATTGTGCTGCTGTTGGATGAAATGTCTGTAAATATCTGTTTTAATACATATCTGTTAGGCCCATTTGGTCTATAATGCAATTTAAGTCCAGTGTTTCTGTGTTGATTTTTTTCTCAAATGACATGTCCAATACTGAAAGTGCAGTGTTGAAGCCTCAACTATTACTGTATTGGGGTCCATCTCCTTTGCTCCGGTAATATTTGCTTTATATATCTGAGTGCTCCAGTGTTTGTTCTTTGGAAAAATTTAGTCAGATAACAAAATCAGAAACACAAATAATAAACAATAATGAATGAAGAAAACATATGTTCACAATTGATATATTTTCTTGCTGAAATGATACCTTTTTATTAAATTATATACTTTCTCTCACGTGTTTTGAGTTAAAGACTGTTTCGTCTAACATAACTATAGCTGCTTCTTTATGCCTTTGGTTTCCATTTACATTAAATATTTTTTTCCCTTCCTTCAACTTCAGACTATGTGCACTTTTACATGTCTGTAAAACAAACAAAGTGAGTTTCTAATACGCAGCAGGTAGTTTTTTTTTTTTTAATGATTCATTCACTTTATATCTTTATTTGGAGAATTTAAACCATTTACATTCAAGGTTGTTATTAATATGTGAAGAATTATTCCTTCCATTTTGTTAATTGCTTTCTGATTGTTCTACATATTCTTTTTTTCTTCCTTGCTTATTGTTTACCTTTACTATTCAGTTGTTTTTCATAGTAATGAGTTTTGATTACTTTATCATTTGTGTATCTGTTGTTCAGTGAGTTTGAATGTTTTCATGATGGCAGATATTGTCCTTTCACTTCTAGGTGTAGGATTCCCTTTAGCATTTCTGGCAGGACCATTTGAATTCCCTCAGTTTTTGATGTCTGAGAAAGACTGTATTTTTCTGTTTTGGAGGACAGTTTTGCTAAGTACAGTACTGTGGGTTGGCAAGTTTTTATAAATCGCCTTCAATATATAATCTCATTTTCTTGTGGCCAGTAAAGTTCCTGCTGAGAAATTTAGTATTAGTCTGATAGCAGCTATCTCATATGTAATTGATGTTTTTCTCTTATTGCTTTTAGAATTCTCTCCTTGTCTTTGACTTTTGATAGTTTGACAATATTGTGCCTTGAGAAAACCTTTTAAAGTTGAAACTGTGTATGGATCTTTGAGCTGCTTGTATTTGCATGTCTATATCTCTTGAAAGACTTAGGAAGTTTTCAGCTAAATTGTTTAATAGGTTTTCTATGAATTTGCCCAGCTTTTCTCTTTTGGAAATCTCAAAATTGCAATATTTATTTTACGTTTCCATAGGCTTTCTCCATTCATTATTATTTATTATTTGCTTTTTGGTTTTGTTATCTGACTAAATTTTTCCAAAGGCCTCTCTTAAATTATTTCTGCTGCTTGATCTAGTATGTCATTGAAGTTCTGGATTACACTTTCTAAATTAGTCATTGAATTCTCAGTACCAGCATTTCTGCTTGGTTTGTTAGTAATATTTATTTCATTGTTCAATTTCTCATTCAGATAATGAATTATTTTTATTTTCTTTATGTTTTTTATTTACATTCTCTTATATCTCACTGAGTTTCTTTAATGTCATTATTTTGAATTCTTTTTCAGATATTTTGTAGATTTCTTTTGGGGTATCTGTTAATGAATAATTTTTGTGTTACTTTAAAGGTGATATGTTTCCTTGCTTTTTTATGTTTCTCATATCCTTACTTTTATATCTATGCATCTTGTGTGACAATCACTTTTAATTTTATGGACTGGCTTTCACATTAAAAGGCTTTTTCCTACAGATGTATCTATAGTGTTATTTGGGTAGGGTACTTTGGCTTTGATTCTGGGTGGGTACAGTAGTGTAGTCTCCACAGGATTTTTTTCAGCTATAATCAGTATCAGTATTTATTTATGAGTCTCTGAGTGTCTTAGGCCAGAAGTCCCCAACCTTTTAGGCACCAGGGACTGGTTTCATGGAAGACAGTTTTTCCACAGTGGGGTGGGGAGTGGGGGAGAAACTCTACTACCTCATATTATTGGGCATTAGATTCTCATAAAGAGCATGTAACCTAGATCCCTTGCATATGCAGCTGCTCCTGTGAGAATCTACTGCTGCTGCTGATCTGACTGGAAGCAGAGCCCAGGTGGCAATGTTCTCTCACCTGCTGCACACCTCCTGCTGTGTAGCCCAGTTCCTAACAGGCCCCAGACCAGGACCAGTTGGTGGTCCAGGTCTTGGGGACCCCTGTCTTAGGCAACGATTCTCAGAGGAGGCTATGGTGAGATTTTGCTGGGGACAGAGATGCTAGATGTGCCATTTTCCAAGGATTAATTTTGGCAATGGTAGGCCAGGCATGCCAGTACTTGGGTCCCTGAGCAGCATACTCGATGTCACCAATGGCTGGTCTGGGTGGGCCAGTCCTTGAGTCTCCAGGTGCCATTCTCAAGTAGAGGAGGTGACAACAGTGAGCAAGGTAGGTAGATCCTCAGGCTCCTTAGTAGCATGCATGGGGTCAGCAGTGGCATTAAAGGAGATGGGCCAACTCTCAGATTCCCAAGCTGCAGATGCTAATAGTGACATCAGTGATCTGTGTGAGCCTTTCCCTAAGACCCCAGAAGGTGAATATTGGTGTAATGTTGAGTGGGACAGGCCCATCCTTATGCCACTGGACAACACTCACAGGCATCCATGACAGGTGAGGTGAACTGGTTCTCACATCCACAGATGATATGCATAGGCACTAGCAGTGGCAGGTGAAGCAGGTTTATTTCTAATTCCTCACACAGTGTGCACACACACTGGCTGTAGCAATGGCAGGAGATGCTGGACCTGTTCTCATTCTGCTGGGCGGTGCACACTGGTGACAACTGTGGTAGCAGTAGCCACAGAAGATAGGTTGTAGCTTCTTTTCAGGCCCTCCTAAAAGAATAGGTGTGTGTGGGCACAGCAGCCATGAGCAGGGTGGGATACCTACATCCTCAGATGGCGCTCTGAGGTGATGACAGTAGGGCAAGGTAGATGTGTCCCTAGTCCCCAGTATGGCACATTTCTACACTTGTCCTAAATCTCCCTGAAACCATATGTAGGTATTCAGTGGCCCTGACTCTGGACAGGGCAAGAGCAAGATTGTTGTCAGTAGCAGTGGCCCCAGGCAGGCAGCTCTCAGGCTCTGGGGAGCATACACTTTGACTTTATCCTGGAGCAGACTGTGGTGCACTGCACCACCTGTCCTGTGAGTTGTAGTATATTGCATGGGCTACAGTGCTGAGGACCCAGCTACACCACTGGGTTTACCCAATATTATGATACTGAGCTCTCTGGGTGTCCTTGAGGGATGTCATCTCTCTTAGAGAGATGTAGAGGCTGTTGGGCCTTAGAGCATGGTGTAATTTGGTGGGACTTGGGCTCTTGAAATGTCACTATACTCCACCTGCTTCAAACTTGGAGGGTGTAGGGGACCCAATGCATACTTTCTGAACAGTGCCATCGCATGAACTCCAGGCAGCTTTCTATACTAGTTTTAGAGCTCTTAAGGACTAAGGTTACCTCCTGTGGCTAGGATTGCAGGAGTCTACAGTAGGAATGTAAACTTCTGGAGATCTCTCACTTACCTTTTCCCTGCAATGGGGAGTTCCTCCTGGATCCAAGCCAATCCCTGCCAGGTTGGTTATTTTGGTTGCAGCTACTTCTGTGTCTCAGAGTTTCCCTGTAATTTCCCTGCTGAATTCCTGTGTTCTCTCTTAGATGCTTGACTCAATATGTGGTTATGTACTAGGTGTCTTAGTTCTTCCTTGTGGAAGAGGCAAGTACAAGGCACACCTAGTCAGCCATCATGAAGCAACAATTCTGGATGAGGTTTTCTATGTTTCCTTTTTCTTATTACTTTGTAAAAACCTCATGTACACAACTTATAGCACCATTTAATGAACAGCTTGTGGAACTAAAAAAGAAGTCTTCTGAATACTTTTCAGCTTTCTTACCAAGGCCAAATTATTTCAGCTCTTTAATTTTTTAAATTTATTTACCTTTAAAATACCAAATAATGTGTGTGTATCTTTATTTATAACACATTCATTTGTTTATGAATTATTATGTGACTGCCTACTATATGCCAAACTTTGTTTTTGGACCTGGAAATACAGCAGTGAATGAGATGGTCAAATTCTGATTCCCCTAAAGCTTATGTGAAATTGTTGCAGACAGGCAACAAGATCAACACACATTTCACATATGTGATATCAGAGGGTAATAAATGATACAAAAAAACTATTTCAGCAGAAGCACATGGAGCTGGTGTTGTGATAGTGGAGTATGGGCACAGAGCGACATTGAGGATCTCTTTGAGGAAGCAATATTTGAGCAGAACTCAGCATAATAAAACAGACAAGCCAATCAAATACATATATGAATAAGGGACAGTAAGTCCACAAGCCCTAAACCAGGAAAAGGTTTTGTGTGTTCAGGGACAGAAGCAGGCTCTGTCAGTGTAGGGTGGAGTGAGTGAGTCAGAAGGCAGAGGAGTTGAGCTGTGAGCAATGGAGCTGAGAAGCAGGGCCCCATCATCCATGCTAAGAATTAGGTTTTTTGCTCCATGTGATGGGAAGACACTGGGGAGACCAAGCTGGAAAGTGACTTGATTTGGTTTATACTTTAGATGATACTCCAGCTGCATTTTAGAAAAGAGACTGTGGAGGAAATCCAAAGTAGTTCCTGTAAGAAAAATCTTTGTGGAAGATGGAGTTGGTGTTGTGTTGTGGGCTGATCTCATCTTAATACAAGGCTGAAGGGCCCAGGCTCTCTGAACTCTGACTCTTCTGACTGAACACATTTTGTCTTTAGCAGGATCTGAGCCAGAAATACATCTCTGTGCCTCTGCCCTCTGACCTTCTCCAGGCAGCACTTCCTCAGCAAACACATGATGCACAACCATCCTGCTCAGCTATCTTCAAGCCTCTCTGCAGAACAGGACCAGCAGCCCAGGGATCCTGACCTGGAGGATCGGAAATAATGGCAGCAACAATCTTCTGACCACAGCTGCCAGAGTGACACAGCTGAAGGTCAAGAGAAAGAAGAAAGCCATAAACCCTTATTCAGGAGACAGAGGCAGATGTCAAGGGCATTTTCCAGCCCACCCCTGATACAAGCCATAAAGTCAAGGAGAAGGAACAGAGTGTGTTCTCACAGCCAAGCCCAGAGAGGAAAGCCTAATGAAATGGAAAAAGTGTTAAAAGGAATAGAAACTTTAAGATAAGAAGCATCCAAGTATGCAGAGGATGGGCAAGACTTCAGCCAGAAAACATCACTCATACCCAAAAAACCACATTCCAGGCAGAAGCTTCTTACATGCAGGTAGTGTTACCAGGGCTTTGTGACAAGTCTGCATTGCTCTCACACCAGAAGACAAACATAGGAGAGGACCCCTATGTGTGCAACAAGTGTGGGCAAGGCTTCAACCTCAAAGCAAATCTCTTCAGACACCAGAGGACACACTCAGAGGAGTGTGCAAGGTGTGTGAGAGAGCCTATACCAATAAGTCAAACCACCATTCATCAAAGAACACACTTAGAAGAGAAGACTTATGGATGCAAGGAGTGTGAGTGAAGGTTTAATAAGTCCTCATACAATAAACACTTGAAGGCATATTCAGAGGAGAAGCCTTTTCTGTGCAAGGACTGTGGGCAAGGCTTTAGCTATAAGTCACATCTCCGCACACCAGAGGACACATTCAAGAGAGAAGGCTTTTGTATGCAAGGAGTCTGGGTTAGGCTATACCAATAAGTCATACTTCATTGAGCACAAGAGAATACACTCAGGAGAGAAGCCTTATGGATGCCAGGAGTGTGGATGAGGCTTTAGCAATAAGTCACACATCATCACACACCAGAGGACAGACTCAGAGGAGAAGCCCTTCATATGCAGACAGTGAGCAAAGTTCTAGCTTGAAGGGAAATCTCTTCAGACACCAGAGAACACAGTCAGGAGAGAAGCCATTCACATGCAAAGAATGTGGGCAAGTCTTCAGGTTTAAGTCAAATCTCAGACACCAGAAGATACAGTCAAGGGAGAAGCCTTTTGCTTGCAAGGACTGTGGGCAAGGCTTTACCCAAAAGTCAACCCTCATTTTACACCAAAGGACACACTCAGAGGAGAAGCCTTATGGATGCCAGGAATGTGGGTGAAGGTTTTGGGATAAGTCTTCCTGTAATAAGCACCTGATGTTACACTTGAATAAGAAATGTTTTGCCTGCAAGGAGTGTAGGTGAGGCTTCACCTTGAAGTCATATCTCACCAAATACCAGAGAACACACTCAGAAGAAAACAATTTGGGTGCAAGCAGTGTGAGCTAAGTTTTAGTTTGAAGGCAAATCTCCTCAGATCCCAGAGGATACATTCAGGGAAGACGCCCTTTTTTTTTTTTTTTTTTTTTGCAAGGATTGTAGGTGAGGTTTTATCCCAAAGTCAACACTCATCATCCACCAGGGAACATACTCAGAGGAAAAGCCTTTTATTTGTAGTGAGTGAGGGCAAGGATTTGTCAGGAAGTCAAACCTCATGAAACATCAGAGCACACACTCAGGGGAGAAGCCTTTGTATGCAGGGAATGTGGGTGAGCCTATACCTATAAGGCAAGCCTCAGTGTGCATGAGAGAACACACATGGGAGAGAGGCCTTATGCATGCCAAGAGTGTGACTGAAGATTTAGACAAAAGTCATCCTATAATAAACATTTGAAGTCACTTATGTGAGAAGCATTTCTGTACAGGCCAGGCTTCACCTGGAAGTCATATCTCACCATACACCAGGGGATGCAATCAGGAGAATAATTTATCTTCATTACAAGCTATATTCAAGTCTACTCACCTTGTTCACAGATATATCATGAAGGCAAAAGTAATCAAGAGGCATACAGGAAACCTGACTCATCTCAAATTTGCCCAAAATATTCTGAAAAAAGGTGTCAGGATTGGTAAACAGATGCCAGGTGAGGGGGCTGGAACATTATTTGGGTTGTTGGAAAAATGCAGTTTCTTTCCTACTGAGCACTTCTTACCATTGTATTTGTGCCAGGTCATGCTTCACAAGCACTGCTCTTAGCCAGTGACTGCAAAGCAGGGATGCCAAGGCGGACCTGTTAACTGAAACCCTCCCCAAACTCCTTAAACTATGCAGCAGTCTAGGTCACCTCTGCCAAACCTCCCTTCCTCTTTTCTTCCTTCTGACTGCTCTCCCAACCTTCCTTGGTGCTATGGTTTAAATATTGTTGTCCCCTTCATAATTCATGTTGGATTCACTTGAATTGTAATATTATTAGGATGTAGGGCCTTCAGGAGCAATTAAGTCAAGTTATGAGAATGGAGCCCTTGTGAATAGGTTCAAGTGTCCTTATAAAAAGCTTGATGGAGTTCACCCTGTGGCCCTAATATTCTGCCCTGTGAGGATACAATGCTCCTCCTCACGTGTAAAAGAGCCATATGGAAGCAGAGAGCAGTCCTCACCAGACAGCTGGATGTAGTTATTTTTGATGTTGGACCTCCAAACCTCCAGAAATGTGCAAAAATACTCTCTTTATACATTACCCAGTTGGTGATATTTTATTATAGCAACACAAACAGATTAAGTCATCATTTTCTCACATAGATCCATGTCTCCAAATAAAATCTTTGCACATTTGGTCCCACTTTGGTGTCTTCTTTGCAGAGAACCCTCACCAACTCAAGTGATAGCAAGTATACTCAGAAAACAGGTGCTAATTCAAAGATCTTGGGACTTGCTCACACCATGACTGGCAGGAGAAGAGTAGCTTATCAATTGGTGCACAGGTAGGTGCTTATCTGCAAAATATTTCACAGACGGTTGTCTGAAAAGATGCCAGTGAGAGAGAAATACCTTGGAGGGTGTGATGAGGCAGATATTTGAAAATGTGGGATAACAATGCCTACAAGAGCAGAGTTGAATGATTCCTATGACCTGTGTTAATATCTGCAAAAGAACACCAAGCAACTGGAGTCTGTTTCTTTAGCCATAAACAAGCAGCTAATAGTAAGCTAGGAATCCATGGTAAGAGCTTACAAGGCCCTTATCTCCTTATGTTGGAAGGCAGACACATTGCCCAAATATATGGGCTCAAGGCCTTGTAATGATTTGCTGAGCTCCCAAGATGATGGAATGCTCAGCCAATGCATATCTGTTGTGCAAAGGTTAGAAGCCTGTTCGGGAAAATCTAGGACCCTGAAAATGGGGCAGGGACAGCTAGATGAATGCCTAAGGATTGGCTCTGCCATCCCTCCAGCCTTAGACCATCTGGATATGCAGAGATGGCCCATCCTTTATTAGTAATAGCACTTCCAGCATGGTAGAAACTACTATAGAACCCTCTCCACAAGCTTAATGAGCAGGCAACCCAAGCAAATGCACACAGCCCTTTATCCAGAACAGAGGAGATAAATGCAATATGCCACTCCTTTTTCAAATGCTTTTTTTTTTTTAATTTTTTTTCTTTAGAAAAAGAAAGAAAAGGAGAAAGAAACAGCAAAAGAAAGAAAAAAAAGAATGAAAGAGATAAAGAAAGAGGAAGAGAAAGAGGGAGAGAGAATGGGATTCTTATTTTATTGCCCAGGCTAGAATGCAGTCTAAAAATGGGTATTTAAAACCTCTTTTATGCCAATAATTGTGCTTACCAATGGAGACAGGAAGGAATAGGGGATGAAAATAACAAATAAGCAGCCAACCAATATTTTATTTAAATCTGTGAAATGCTATGCAATTGCTGGGGAGTGATTTACTTGCAATTATGTGGTCACTTTTAAAATAAGTATAATGTGAGGGGAGATCCAAGATGGCCACATAGGAAGAGCTCAGGATTGCAGCTCCCAGTGAAAGTGCAGAGGGTGAGTGGACGCCGCATTTCCAGACGGATTTTTATTACCCCCAGACCAGGAGATTCCCAGGCAGAGCAGCCCCACGGGTCGCCAGTGCGGCTGTTTCGGCCGGCGTGGCTGCTTTGCCGGCGCCCCAGCGTGGCGGTTCTCCACATAAAATACACTGGTCTGTGTGCTCTTTTAACTGGTGAGTGGAGCTACGGGAAGGCAGATTAAAAAGGGGACTGAATCAGGGAGCCAGCCCAGGAGATTCCCAGGCAAAAAAGCGCTACGAATCGCAGCGCCACTGTTTCAGCCTGCGCAGTCTGTCCCCGCAGGGGAAATCACACAGATCCCGGCGCCTTTTCAACAGGTGACTGGAACACCTGGGAGTCGACCATTCAACTTAAAAAAGGCTCTGAGAGAGCGAGCCAGGTGATCAGGCTCGGCTAAAACAGCCATTAGAAACGCTCTTGGTTAAGAGTTTCGCAGCGGGCACAGCTGAAACCGGGACGGTCCAGTT
>PVKP010028814.1:0-29695 GCA_004027715.1 Plecturocebus donacophilus | reverse complement strand
AGAGAGCAAAAGTAGCCTGAGAAACTTCTTGAATTGTTCCAGATGTCAATGTCCCTGAGAGCGTTTGGAGATCAATACTGTCTAATTTGGAAGCAGGAGGGGAGGCCAGGCAGGGTGGCTTACGCCTGTAATCCCAGCACTTTGGGAGGCCAAGATAGGAAGATCACTTGATGCCAGGAGTTCCAGACCAGCCTGTGCAACACAGCAAGATCCTCAATCCTCGTCTCCTAAAAACAAAAATAGCTGGGCATGGAGGCACATCCTATACTTCTGGCTGCTCAGGAGCCTGGGGTGGGAAGATCTCCTGAGCCCAGTGAGCTATGATTGCACCACTGCCTTCTAGCCTGGGTGACAGAGACCCCATCTGTAAAAAAAGAAAAAATTAAAAAGCAGGAGGGATCATAGAGGGGGGCTTCTCTACAGGCCATGTGCTGTGTGGGTTTTTTGGCATTGTCATGAAGGTGACAAGACCCCAGGGAAAGATGTGCCTAAGGAGATCGCACCACGGGCAGATTTGCATGTACCAGGGTGGACCTGCAGGGAGACGCTCACCAACTCAATGCTCACCGCTGAGGCAAGCTTCATGGACACAGAACCAAAGGCCAACCCATCCGGGCCCTAAACCTCGCTGTACCACTGCCCCAAGGAAGCCTGGCCCCATGCGGGACCCAGAGGGAGGGCTGCCCCGTCAAGGGAGCCAGCGTGTGTCTGGTGCTCACTGTGCAGCAAACATCAAATGCCTTATCTATGTGAAGTAACCCACCATCCCCAAATCCATGAGGACTTTACAGATGGGGAAACCGAGGCACGGGACAGTAGAGAAACTTTTCCTAGGTCACATAGCTAGGAGTGGCCAACAATCTACCCCCCACTCCCTGCCCAGGTCCTGCTACTCTACTGTCACTCAAAGACTACAATCAAAATGAACCATACCAACCTAGAAAAACACAAACAAAGCTTTTTCCAGCCAGTGGGGTGGCTCACACTTGTAATCCCAGCACTTTGGGAGGCCAAGGTGGGCAGATCACCTGTGGTCAGGAGCGCAAGAGCAGCCTGGCCAACATGGTGAAATCCCGTCTCTACTAAAAATACAAAAATAGCCAGGTGTAGTGGCGGGCACCTGTA
Organism: Plecturocebus donacophilus; assembly: GCA_004027715.1. NCBI lineage: Eukaryota > Metazoa > Chordata > Mammalia > Primates > Pitheciidae > Plecturocebus > Plecturocebus donacophilus. The sequence goes on along the minus strand of PVKP010028814.1, from coordinate 28,570 downwards.
ATCCCAGCTACTTAGGACAATCACTTGAACCTGGGAGGCAGAGGTTGCAGGGAGCCAAGATCGGGCCATTGCACTCCAGCCCGGGCAACAAGAGTGAAACTCTGTCTCAACGAAAAGAAAAGAAAGAAAAAGCAAGAAAGCTGTTTTCTCTGCATATGAGTTTCCTGTGATGGCCGCAGTCAGGGTGAGGCTGGTGATGCCAAGGGGCGTTTCCTCAAATCACCACGGGGACTTGTGGATGCCACTCACATCATGGACTCCTGAGTCCGCAGGAAGAAAAGCTCAGATTTCAGATTGGCCAACATGTGAGAAAACTGTAGAATCTTGGATCTGGAAGGGATGATTCCATCTGGTTTCCCACCTTTACGTAAGGGTTGATGGTCCCCTCTTTCCTCAGAGACTGTCAGGTGACGCAGCAGTCTCTCTCAGGACCTCCTCCTGGAATTTAACGTTCATTCCTAGCCTGGCTTAGAGTGCACGCCCCTGAGCTTACCCTGTAGTAGGGAAATGTAGTTTAGAATGAGCTCCTAACCTCCTAACCCCCTCCTCCTGTCCGTCTCCTTAAAGGCAGCGTGCCTGTCTCTTGCGAGCACTTCCCACTCTCTGAAATGATCTGGCAGGTGCATTATCCTGCCTGCCTGCCTTTATGATGGAAGCCTCATGAAACCAGGTCTGTGTGTCTCTTTCCCTGATTCATCCCCACATCCTGAGCAGCGCCGGGCAGATGGGAGAAAATAAAGTGATATTTTGTTGAATGCATCAGTCATCCTTACAATTGAGAGTCGCCAAGTAAATCATAGGCGCACAGGCTGTCCAAGTTGGAAAGAACCTTAAACTCCTTCCAGTCCAATTTCCCACCCAACACACACATCCAAAGTTCCATTTGTTGCAGAATTGTGTCCCACAAATGTTGCTCTGACTTTAAGGCTGTTTCAAAAAGAATACTGGTTTTGTTTGTCTTTTTTTGTGTGTGGACAAAGAAGCAGCTGCTGTTCCACCAAGCACAGAAAGTGAAGCTCCTTGGTGACATCTTGTTTGGGAGCTGAGTGTCTATCATTTGGGAACAACTTACAAAGATGGTCAGTTTTGCAATTAACTGTTGGAATGAGCAAAAGGCTAAAATCCTGCAAACAGTAGATATTTGATTTTAAAAGTCAGCTTTTGTTAATGAAATGCTGTGCTTTACTCAAACTATTTTCCCATCTTACAAGTGCCAATTACCTGCCTGGAATGTACAAATCCTGTGTCAAGAGATGGCCTTTCATGTCTCTAAACCATCATTTGAAAACATGGTAATAAAAGTTAAAAGGATTGTTAGTATCAAGTGCTGGGAAGTATACGGGAAACAGGTATCTTTTTACACTCCCACTCCCGGTGGGAGCAGGACTTGGAATTTTAAAAGCATACACCAATTTCACTTCTCAGAAATTTCAACAAGAGGAATGTTCTCCACATATCAGTATTTCAGCACAGGTTAATAAAGAAAAACTGGGAACGACTTAAAATATCCATTCGTAGGGAAATGTAGTTTAAAATGAGCTAAACCTACATATAATAATGTAAAAAAATCTCCATGATATATTGTTGCATTTAAGTTCCACAAAGGTACCTAGAGTTTGTTAACTTTTCAAAGAAGATGCATACAGACCCCACACAACATACTCTAGCCTCTCAAGTTGTAGGGTCCAATACATGTATGCAATTTTACAGAGCAGTCCGGCAGGTACACAGCAAACAGAAATCAACGGCTGAGCCCGGGGAAAAGAGAAGAGGATGTGGGGGGTTTGAAAGAATGGTTGATGAGATCTTCAGCATTACCCTTGAATTTCAAAGAGAATATATGTGTGTAGTCCTGGTGCAATTAAAATTTAATTAAAGAATCGTGCTGTTATAAATCACAGAAACAAATATAAGAGCGTCAGGGTAGGGGGAGAAAACGGCATTGTCAGCATCCAGGTACAGTCATAATACTCCCATTTTGACTTTATATGTGAGATGAAGAAATTTTTTTTCTCCCTATAACTCAAGAGATGAACAGTGGCTTTCTGGAACTTGTTCAGTCAATGCAAGGGACCCACACGTGGTGTGGCTTCTGTGCTTTACGGCCGGAAGTTGATTCCACTCAGCATTGCCTGTGAGAATGGCCTGAAGGCCACAAAAGCTGGAGAGGCGTGAGGTAGACAGACACGGAATGGGGGACAGCGGGGAACGCCCTCGCCTTGCTTGTCTCGTGCTTGGGGAGGAGGCAGTCCCTTCTGGGTGCTTGTCCGCCTCTCCTCTTACTCTGGAAACGTAGGCTCCTTCTGGGACCTGCTGCACGGCGTCCAGGGTGGCAGGCATGTTCTCACGAGCCCTGGCCTTTATGCCTCCTACACATGAGTGGTCCCTGGGAGGCCTGTAGACCCAAAAGCACATCAGAGAAGTCCCTAGGATATTAATATGCGGAACTGGGATCGAGAGCTGGATTCCCAAAGGCGGTGCAACCACTGTCTCTAAAACCTGGGCACTGTCGGCAGCCATATTTTCCACTCAACAAAGAATTCAGGTATGGGGCAGGTGCAATGGCTTACACGTGTAATCTCAGCACCTTGGGAGGCCAAGGTGGGTGGATTGCTGGAGTCCAGGGGTTCAAGACCAGTCTTGGCAACCTAGTGAGACCTCACCTCTATAAAAAATTAAAAAACATAGCCAGGTGTTGTGCTGTGTACCTGTAGTCACCGCTCCCTGGGAGGCTGAGGCGGGAGGATTGCTTGAGCCTGGGAGGTGAAGGTTGCAGTGAGCTGAGATGGTGCCACTGCACTCCAGCCTGGGCGACAGAGCGAGACTCGGTCTCAAAAAAAAAAAGAAAGAAAGAAAGAAAGAAAGAAAAGCAAAAAGAGAATTCAGGTCCACGGTGAGAGAGGATAAGACTGATACACACAGAGACAGGAGATGGGGAGGAGGGCCCAGCTGGCCTTCTGGCCCACCTTCCAGTTCTGCTGACGTCCACCCCTTCCTGCCGGGTAACTGCACAGCCTTCCTCAGATTCCCTGAGTGAATAGATTCCCTGCTGTACAGACAGGAAGGATCCCAATTCAAAGCAGTGGCTCCCGTGAACCCATCTCAGCAGTCTGCACATGGGTGTGAGGAGGGTTCTCCTCAATAAAATCTCTCTACACCAAGACAGCTTCCATTCCTGCTCTGGAACCTGCCTAGGGTGAGCTGAAGGGGTCACTGGTGTCTTTGATGATTCCACGCTTTTCTTGGCAAGAAAAGATGTGAGAGAAGTCACCTAACTCCTTTACCACATCCAAGGTTACTGTGTCTCTACCGAGCACCAATAGTATTCCATATTTATGAAATCTATATTGAATCATGCATTAAACCCAAGATGTGTGTAAAAGAGTGGCTCTGTGTCTATAGTGTTATCCTAGTAACTGAATGCTCTAGCAGAATCCCTACAGAATGTTCTAGAATTCCTACAGAGCATTCTAGAAGAATCTCTACAGAACATTCTGGAAAAATCTCTACAGAATGTTGTAGAAGAATCACTGTCTGAGTAGGGATGTTGCAGAACTCTCTCCTTAGTTCAGCTAAAGACAGAGTTCTTGTCCCGTGACCACAAAAAATTAGGCTCACAGATGATTTGAAGGAGAATAAAAATGGAATTCATTGGGCAAAAAGGAAAATAAAAGGGAAACAGGGACTCTCCTAAAAGCCAGAGCAAGAATCCTGCTGGTATATTCTTCCTGCCTCGCCACTTGAATCCCAGGTTCCACCCAGGAAGAGGAGGGGCCGGGCCCCTCCCTCACGCAAGAGGCGCAAACCTCTGTGGCTCCACCCCAGCGCACTCCTCCTGGGGTGCAGACTCGTTGGAGTTTCTCTGGGGACCCCTTCCCACCTGGCTGTCTCAGAGAGACCAGAGGGTCACTGACACTTCCTTCAGTTGTAGTAAGCAGCACTGAGGCCTTATGGGACACTTCCCGGAGGAACTTTACAAAGTTCTGCCTCTTCTTTCTCTATTTTCATTTTTTAGAGACAAGGTTTCCCCATGTTTGCCAGGCTGGCCTCGAACTCCTGGCCTCAAGTGACCCATCCACCTTGGCCTCTCAATGTGCGAGTCACTGCACCAGTGACTCAGCTTTGATGAGAATCAGCTCATCTAGGGGTGACAGACTGTGGGATGTGATCGCACACAGTCAGGCTTTGTGACTTCACAATGGGGAGAGCCCTCTCCAGAGGCCCACACCCTTCTGCCTGCTGCTTCCCAGGGGAATTTCAGTCTGACTCTCTGACATCATCTGGAATATGCATTATCCTGCCGATGGCCACCCGCCTGCCTTCCTCTAAGATGGAAGCTTCAGGAAAACAGGCTCATACCTGTCTCTTTCTGTGATCCATTCAGCAGCTACATCTCCTACACACAGACACAGAGATGGGATGGTCAGGGCAGATTCTCCTGCGTCACTACACAGAATGGTTTCGAGTGGTCAGGCACGGTGGTTCATGCCTGTGATCCCAGCACTTCGGGAGGCTGAAGTGGGCAGATCACCTGAGGTCAGGACTTTGAGATCAGCCTGGGCAACATGGTGAAACCCTGTCTCTACTAAAAATACAAAATTTAGCCAGGCATGGTGGCAGGGGCCTGTAATTCCAGTTGCTTGGGAGGCTGAGGCACAGGAATCGTTTGAACCCAGGAGATGGAGGTTACAGTGAGCTGAGATCGTGCCGCTACACTCTAGCCTGGGCAACACAGTGAGAATCTGTCTCCAAAAAAAGAAAGACAAGAAAAAGAATGGTTTCTAGCGACCTGTTTTTTTCATCCGATGTGACATGGCTCTGCTCTACATAGGACTGGACAAAGGCTCATATTCTTGCCTTTGCACTCATCTCTTCCCTTAGAGTAGGGTATTAATTGTACAAACTCTGGATCCTGATGCACCTGGACGAGGCACTGGCTTAGCTGCTCACCAGCTTGGGAAAGCCACGTAACCTCCCTGTGTCTCAGTTTCCTCCTCTGCAACACAAAGATGAGATGTGTATTAACTAGAAACACACTAGTTGCTATTAGTTTATACAAGTAAGGAGTTATTTTTCTCACAAAGCAGAAGTCCTGAGGCATTGCTCCAGTCGCTCGGCTGCATCCAAGGGCATATGCCTATGCATCCCTTCATCCTTTCCTCATGCTCACAGCATGGCTGCCACAGGTCCTGCCACCACATCAGTGTTTAAGGCAGGAAGAATTGGGGATGGTGGTAGCCATAGTGTTCTTCTCTCTTTTGTCTCCCCATTTGTTACTTTTAAATAAGAAAGCACAAGAATTACCAAACTTGCTGTACCTTATTAGCCAGTACTATGTCACCAGGCTTCCCTTTGCCATAGAGAAAGAGATACGTACCTTTTCATCCTTCGAGGAAGCAGCAGAAAAAGGGGAAGTCAGGGCTGGATTTGGGGTTTGCTAAATGGCACTGGGAAGATTAAATAAAAGCACCTGTGATTCCCCAATGCTCAAATTATTGATGATTGTTTTTGCATTGGCCTAGCAACGATTCATATTGGATATTACAGAAATGCCTCTATTCATGTTAGTAGATATTCATAGTATCATTTTATGAGTTTTATATACTTTAACAGAATCATAGCATTTTTGGCCTAATCGGTGTTTCAGCATCACTTTAGTTTAATGTTTTCTTGATGAGATCTTGATGAACTTCTTAATGTCTTAAGTAACTTGTCGCTAAATATTATTACTACCACTGGGATCTCTTTTTATCCCTTTACAATTTTTGTTAAAGCTTATTTTTTCCTATTACAGTGGGAGATGGCCCCAGGAATACAGTCCTTGCCTGATAACGTTAGTTAGTACATAGCAGGACCAGCCTCTCCCAGAGTCTCCCAGAGAGTCTGCTCCTGTAGAGTCACGTGGACTTGGAGGTGATGGCGGAGGAACATCAAGCATGAGGAGTGGAGACGCAGCAGCTCAGGGTCCTCAAGAGAGGAAGTGACGGGGCATGGTGAGAAGACTCGCTGATGGATAGGCCCACAAGTGTGAGAGGCCACAAGCTTTTGCTGGGGAGGACATAGAGTTTCCCTGATCTCTTTTTTTTTTTAATTTTTATTTTTAATTTTTTTTGAGATGGAATCTTGCTCTGTTACCCAGGATGGAGTGTAGTGATGTAATCTCAGCTCACTGCAATCTCCACCTCTTGGGTTCAAGTGATTCTCCTGCCTCAGCCTCCCAGGTAGCCAGGATTACAGGCACCCGTTCCTGACTAATTGTTGTAGTTTTAGTAGAGATGGGGTATTGCCATCTTGGCCAGGCTGGTCTTGAACTCCTGACCTCGTGATCCATCCACCTCAGCCTCCCAAAGTGCTGGGATTACAGGCGTGAGCCACTGCACCAGGCCCTGATCTCTTTATTTAGTTTAAACTTTGGGTTCTGCAAGGTGGTCACGCTTTTGATGAACTTCCTTTTTTTGAGCTAGTTTGAGCAGGATTCTGTTCCTCACAACCAAAACTACACAAAGATGAGTAACCTTCCTAGATGTTTGACACAGTATGGGAATAGAGTTCATATGCCTGTAGAAAGTCATGCATGGTGAAGTGTATTCCGTATCAGTGCAAATCCTTCATAACCAGCTTTATCATAATACAGTTTTTTTCTTACTTGAAAACATTTTCTTTATTAAAAATCTGAAAAACACAGAAAAACTCAGAAACAAGCATAGATGTCATTGGTAATCATTTGACTAGAAAACTAAAAACCCCAAATCTGTGACTATTTGGTATGTTCATTGGATTATCTCTGATTGATGAAGATAAGTCATCCTGGCTAGAAAAACAGATAAACGTGAGTGTCTCAGTGTCTCACACAGTAAGTCTATTTCTCCTTCACATTATGACACAACGTGATTTGGCAGAGTCTTTTCTCTGTGTAGACGCTCAAAGACCCAGGCCCCTTCCGATTGTGGCTTGATCCTCCTCCAGATCCCTTTCACAAGCCAGTCCATAAAGAGAAAGGGGACCAAGCGTGGGTAGTTTTTAAGGGCCATACCTTTAGGCAACGTATATCAGTTCTCTACATTTCATTGACCCATAATCCATCAGGTGGTTCTATCCGGCCGTAGGGAGAGGTTGGAAATGTAGTCTAGCTGTGTGCCCACGAAGAAGAGAAGAGCATGGACAGAGGTGTGCCACTGTAGCGTCTGTATGATATTCTGTTCTCATTATCCTTCTATGGGGTGGGGGGTTTTAGCTGTTTGAGATTTACACAAAGCATTAATTATTCTTGCCTATGGTATTAGTCAGCTGAGGGTGCCAAAACAAAAGCGTCACAAGACTGGGTGGCTTAAACAACAGAGATCTATTTTCTCATGATCTTGGAAGCTTGAAATCCCAGATTGAGGTACCCACAGGTTGGGTTTCTAGTGAGGCCTCTCTCGCTGGCTTGCAGACGGCCACCTTCTTGCTGCGTCCTCACATGGCCTTACCCCTGTGTGCAGACTGAGAGAGAGAGATTTGATGTCTCTTCCTCTTCTAAAGACATTAGTCCTATTGAATTAGGTCCTCATCCTTATGATCTTGTTTAAGTACCTCTTTAAAGATTCTAAATACATTGTCACATTGGAGGTTAGGGATTCAACCAGTGACGTTTTGGGGGGCACAATTCAATCCATAACAGCTGCTGAGGATTGCTTTTCTCTACTTCTGTCAATAACACCTTGCTTTTACTTTGGGGAATCTTGGGTTTTACTTACTTTCAAGCCAAGTTCGTGTCATTTGTTTAAGGCTAAAACACTCCCCGCATCTGGCTCCAGAAGATGGCACATATCCCAGACGTGGCCAGTCAGCCTGTTCTGCCCTCTGGATTATTAGGCACAGGATTCGCTGCTCACCAGCTCATGAAAGGCACATAATCCCTCTCTCAGTTTCCTCCTCTGCATTATGTAGATGAGACGTGTATTAATTGTAAACACAGCAGTTGCTAATAATTTATATACCTGGTTATTTTTTTCACAAAGCAGAGGTGCTGAGGCATTACTTCAGTGGCTCAGCTACATCCAGGGGCCATGTGGAATTGGTCCAAGTTGGGCATGTTACCCTAGACATGCCAGTGAAGTGACATTTTGGAAATTTCGCAGGAGCCACTGAAGAAATGTGTTAGTTTCCTAGGTCGCTGGAATGAATTAGCACAAGCTGGGTGCCTTCAGACAACAGCGACTTATCATCTCAGTCTGAAACGAGGCGCGTGAGGGCTGGTTCCTCCCGGAGTGTTTTAGGGAGCGTGTGCCCATGCTGCCCTCCCGGCTTCTGGTGGGTGCCTGTGCCAGTCCTTCGCACTCCTCGGCTTGTAGGCGCGTCACTCCAACCTCTGCTTCCATCTTTTCGTGGCTTCTCTTCTATGTGGCCTCTTTTTGCCTTCTGTTCTGACATTTGTCATTCCATTTAGGGCACATCTTCATCCAAGATGATTTCATCTCAAGATCCTTAATTATGTTGACAGGGACACCTTTTTTTCCAAATAAGTTCACGTTCACAGATTCCAGATGGACGTATCTTAGGCAGATGGGAGGGGTGGGGCCCATTACTTCGAATATAGGAAGCAATGGTCTCTTTCATCTGGAATTAATCTAGAAAAAGAGGTCAACCAGGAGCAGGCTGGGGCCACCATGAGGAGAAGGCTCGCCTGAGAGTGCAGCCACACACCCAGAAGCAGATTGTGCGGCTCCAGTCCAGAAGGTTTGAAGTGTGGGCTCACCTCCATCCTCCTGTGGGCCAGAGGGTGCACACCAGCTCTGCACAGGCAGACTGCATCAGGACTCCCTCTGCACAGCAGCTGGGACACGCACATCGGTCTCACACCACGTCCCCAACACCACCTCTGGCGTCATTCCCATCTGCGTGGCTTCTAAATCCAGAGATCCTGTGAGTTATCCAAGGGCCTCAGAATACATCTCCTCTGCTTAAGTTAGCCACACTTGCTTTCTGTCATTTCCAGCGTAACAGATACAGCAAGTATCAGCAGAAACACAAGCCTGCTTGGAACTCAACCCACCGTCTGGAGTCAGTGGCCTTCCCACTCAAAATAGTGGCATCCAGCTGTGGCCTGCAGAGCGGGAGGAGGCCCACGCTCTTTGTCATTCTTGTTGCACTCCTACCAACACTCTGAAGTTTCTGGTCGAAGCTATTGTTCACCCACTTCTATTTAATCTGTTCTAGAGAAACCAGGAGTTTAAGAAGAGGACACACCTGTCATCTCAGCACTTTGGGAGGCCAAGGCAAATGGATCGGATCATGAAGTCAGGAGCTCGAGACCATCCTGGATAACCTGATGAAACTCTGTCTCTACTAAAAATATAAAAAAGTTAGCTGAGCGTGGTGGCATGCACCTATAATTCCAACTACTAGGGAGGCTGAGGCAGGAGAATCACTTGAACCTGGGAGGCAGAGGTTGCAGTGAGCCGAGATCACGCCATTGCACTCCAGCCTGGGTGGCAGAGTGACACTCCATCTCAAAAAAAAAAAAAAAAAAAAAAAGACAATAGCACATCTTTCAGAACACTTTTTTTTAAAAAAAATCTTTGTCTCAATTTTCTCATTTATGAAATGGGAGTAATATTAAGATCCCGTCTCCAGGGCGGTCGTGTGTGTCTGAAATAGCACATGAGAAGCTCTAACCAGAACATCTGCCACGTACGTGCTCTGTGAATCCTAGATGATTCTGGTTTTCATTTTATCCACATACACAGTAAAGTGAAAATTGGTTTTCATTAAGTTTTTTTTTTTTAACTGGCTGAGCTGGGGGGACCCAACTATCCTGATATTCCAGGACTGAGAGATTTTCCAGCACTAAACGCGGAGGATTCAGCAACCAACCAGCCCAGTTGGTCATCCTAAATCTAAAGTTAGTATTGAGTTGTTGGAAATCTTCGTGTGTTAATCAATAAAATCTTTTCACTTTCAAATGATAGAAAATGGACTCTAATTTGCTTGATTAAAACAAAGAAAAAGTCAATTAAATTATTTCTACTGTATAGGAAAATGTACATTTTGGGGGTCGTAAGAGCCAACATGGTGTCAGAGAAAGAGAATATGAGAGATGAAGGCAGCCTGATCCCAGGTTTTGTCAGAAAACTAGATTTTCTAGAGTCTCTCTTTTCTTTTCTGGGTGGAGTCTCACTCTGTCTCCCAGGGTGGAGTGCAGTGGCACAATCTCGGCTCACTGCAATGTCAGCTCCAGGGTTCAAGCCATTCTCCTGCCTCAGCCTCACAAGTAGCTGGGTCTACAGGCAGGCACCCCCACGCCAGCTAATTTTTGTGTTTTGGGTAGAGACAGGGTTTTCCCATGTTGCCCAGGCTGGTCTCAAACTCCTGAGCTCAAACAATTCAGCCACCTTCGCCTCCCAAAGTGCTGAGATTACAGGTGTGAGCCACCGTGCCCGGCCCTATTTTCTAGATCCTTTTCGAGCCCATTTTATAGATAAAGAAATAAGCTGAGCAACCAAAATAAAACTCACTAATCCCATTTATAAATGTAGTCACCAAGCATTACTCGCACCGTGCTCTGGCGTGCAGGTCATTTTTCCACCCCAGCTGTCTCCACAGGGTTTGTCCTAGGAATTGGCCCTCCATCTACTGATGCTTGAGTGGTAGGGTATAGAAAAAAAATCATCCACTTGTTCCTTTGATGAGAAGTGTAGACTTCAGAGAGTCCTGGCTTTAGGGAGGGTGGGGATTGGAGGCTCGGAGGATGTGGCTGAAAGTCCGTGCTGCCGTCTCTGCCTCAGTACTGCTTTCCTCGTATGAGCTTCATCTGAAGCCAGGCTGTCTCTCAGGAGGACACATTGTGATTGCAGCTTCTGGATGGCTTTCTGCTGGCTCATTCACATCAACATTGGGAAGGCAAGCTTCTCCCTCCAGTCATAGTTTCAGCTCAAGGCCCAGGGCCAACACTCACTGATTTCATTTTGGTCCTAGGCTGATGCCTGACTCAGCTAATATTTTGTTATTTTGGTAGAGACGGAGTCTCACTATGCTGCCCAGGCTGGTCTTGAACTCCTGGGCTCAAATGATCCTCCCTGCCTTGGCCTCCTAAAGTGCTGGGTTTACAGGCATGAGTCACTGTGCCTGGCCTCTTCTTTATCATTTTTAATAAGTGTCAGAATAATTTATTTTCTTTGACATTGACCATAGTTTACTACATTGGTCGTAGTTTACTCAGGATTTATTTTGCTTACTGAGGAATATTTTGAGACTCTATTGGTGAGGAGGACTTTCTTCATTGCATAGGAGATTTGACTCCAACTGGCATAAGAAGAAAAAGAGATTTTTTGTGATTCATACAATTGGAAACCTAAGGGATCACCTTCATTATATATATGGTTCAATCTAGGAGCATGGAAACATATCATCAGGGTCTGGTTTCCCCCAAATGCTCCTCATTGTCACAAAATGGCTGCAGCAGCTCCAGTCTACACATGTTCTTCCCTTCAAGACAAAGAAAAAAGAAACTGCCTCACTTCTAAAAGCCCAGCACAACTCTCACTGTGCCTATTAGCTCTCACTGGGCCATGCAACACGACTCAACTCACTATCACTAAGGCAATGGGATGCTTTGATGAGCTGACACAATAGCCACCTCTAATGCAAGAGATGAAGAAAACCACTCATGTGGCCTGATAATGGCTGGTGTGAGCCTGCTGGAAAGAGATTGACACTCTTTTACCAGAAATACAGGCAATGAATATTGAACAGGAAAAAAATACAGTGGTCCCCTAAAAACACGTAGCAATGCTCCCTCATTCATAGTTCACATTGATATTTCCTGCATTGAATGCAGGATAAATTAACAAATACCTCCAGAATGGTAGTGGCTTAGAGAAACATTCACACAACAGACACAAAGCTCTCAATGAGCCCCAGTGAGGCCAGGAGGACAATGACGTCTGGGATGAAATATCCCTTCATTTATGGAAGCAAAAACTGACCACTGGAGTCATTTCTTAAAACAGAGCTCCAGACAGAATCCAAAAGTTGTGTTTTAGATGCAACTGGATGGCAGTAACTGTGTGTTGGTGGTGTTTGCCGTCACATCTCACATTTTCATTTTTATGGGCTGCTATCCAGATTCTCAGTAAGCAGGCCCTGCTCATAGCCTGGCTTACATGTTATTTTTCTCAGTTAGTAAATAATGAAATGAGACGTGGAGTGTCACGCATGCTGTTGGCACGTACTGGTGCAGACATGTGCCGTTTGGCTCCATTGACACTGCTCCCATCTGGCCTAAATATAGAGACATCGATTTTCCTCCAGATGGTGCCATGGCTTTCAGTGGACTGCTCTTTTTTATCCTAATAAGCTCAGAGCTTGTCCCGCCTAATGATGGAACTCTGGAATGTGAGCATCTGGAGGATGCTCAAGGTGTCGTGCCAGTTGACTAGCAAGCTCCATGTGGAAGAGTTCAATGAATCGTGGGTGGTGGCAGATGTTCTGGCTGCTGAATTAATTATCAGACACCAGGGGAGTGAGACGGTGACCCGGAGAGAAGTCCTTTGGCCCTAGATGTCCCTTTCTCATCCATAGAAGGTAAGCGGTGAGGTGAGAAGCCATGACTGCCTCTCTGGACCGGAGGATTCTACCTGTTCTGCTCCTGGGCGTGCTGGGAACGTCTCCAGGATGGAAAAATGAAACCACTGCTCTCCAGGAAGGAAGGAGTGTGGGGAGGAACTGGAACCTAGCTGTCTGCCAAGGGAGCCAAGCAAAGCCACCCAAAGCAAGGTGAGGCACCAGTGAAGCGGGCCCGTGGGTCCTCCAACCCATTCTCACTGGCCAGTTTTTTTATTTTTTGAGATAAGGCCCAGCTCTGACACTCCACAGGCTGGAGTGCAGAGGTGCAATCAAGGCTCAGTGCAGCCTCCACCTCCCAGGCTTAAGTGATTCTCCCACCTGAGCCTCCCGAGTAGCTGGGACTACAGGTGTACACCACCATGCCCAGCTGATTTTTGTATTTTTGTAGAGTTGGGGTTTTGCCATATTGCCCAGGCTAGTCTTGAACTTCTGGGCTCATGCAATCCACCCACCATGGCCTCCCAAAGTACTGGGATTACAGATGTGAGCCACCATGCCCGGCCATCAAGTGGCCAATTTAAGCAAAAGACTTGTAAGTCCACCTATCTGACTTATTTTTACTTTCCAATAGAGAGGGAACTAGATGATAAAAAAAAAAAAATGAAGAGAAACATTCCTAAGCTGTGAGTTGTTTGGTTTATGGGACAATCACAGTCTCAGGCACCTGGTGAGATAAGACCAGATGACGCCCCACGAGAGGTAGGATGACATCGCAGCTCAGAGCAGAGGCTCGAGAGCTAGAAATCCTGCTTGGAATTCCCATCCTGACATTTTCTACTTACATTTCTGCCTTCCGTCACCTTATCTTTAAATGGGGAAAATAGCATTACCTACGTCATTGAGTTGTAAAAATCAAATAAAAGTGTGTCAGATGATTGGTACAGTGCCTTCGGCTTAGTAAGTTGATACAGTTCAGCTATGTTCCTGCCCAAATCTCATCTTGAGCTCTATTTCCCTTCATCCCCGTGTGTTATGGAAGAGACCCAGTGGGATGTAATTGAATCACGGAGGCGGTTACCTCCTTGCTGTTCTCGTGATAGTGAGTGAGTTCTCACAAGGTCGGATGGTTTGATAAGGGGCTTTTCCCCCTTCGCTCTGGACTTCTCCCTGCTGCCATCATGAGAAGAAGGACGTGTTTGCTTCCTTTTCTGCCATGATTGTAAGTTTCCTGAGGCCTCCTCAGCACACTGGAACTGTGAGTCAATGAATCCTCTTTCCTTTCTAAATTACCCAGTCTCAGGTATGTCCTTATAGCAGCATGACAATGGGCTAATACAGTCAATTGGGAAGCAAATACATCCTTCACATGGTGGCAGCAAGGAGAGCTGCAGAGTGAAGGAGGAAAGCCCCTTGAAAAGCCATGAGATCTCATGAGAACTCACTGACTCTCATGAGAACAGCATGCAGGTAACCACCCACATGATTCAACCACCTCCTACCCAGTCCCTCCCACGATACCTGGAGATGAAGGGAACTACAATTCAAGATGAGATTTGGGTGGGGTCACAGCCAGACCATATCATAAGTGCTTGTAAGGGTTTGCCAAGATTATGACCTAAGAATTTAAAAATAGCTCTGTGCCTTTAGTTTCTTATACTTAGCATGCAATAACATATTGCATATCATTTAAATAACACAGAAATAAACTGCCAAAAAAATCTCACTGTGCAAGCATATTTTGGGTATGAGGATATGAATTGTATATGCATCTGTTTGATTAACAAGAGCACATAAATGTGTCACAGATGAATGAATGATAGCTCCAACATTTATCAGAAATTATAGGCCCAGTAAGTAAGTGTGCTTTAATACATATGATGACATTAACCAAAACCTGATAGGAAAGTAAATTGACAATAACAAAGCTGAATTAACATGAATTTGAGGTTGTCAAATGAAAATCATTAGAAACTGAAAACTATAGCCACCTTAAGACAGCACTGAAGATTTGCTGACAGCAGTATCCCTTCCCTAAAATTCTAGAATTCCAGTTATCTGAATCCATCTTAAATTTATTGATTTGCAAACACTCTTTATATATTAAAAATATTTGTTTTTCATATGGAAACACTTTCTCCAATTTGCCTCATTAGTGTGTGTGTATTCACGTGTGTATGCATGTCTATGCATCTTACTCTTCAGAAAAGTTAGTTTTTATTCAATCTAACCTGTCCATATTTTTGTTTTATGATTTTTTCCTTGAGGTATTATTCAAAAGTCCATTCCTATCAAACATTCATATTAAGTCTAACTATATCCTTTGCAACCCCTTATGATGTTCATTTCTCTTTTCTATTCCTGAAACACAAAACGCTGTCAGAGGACAAACCTCAGGACTGTTCTGAAGAAGTCAAATGACATTGAGATTGTGTGGCTTTTTTTGCTGTTGTTTATAAAAGTGTTGATTGGCCAGGCATGCTGACTCATGCCTATAATCCCAGAACTTTGGGAGGCCGAAGCAGGTGGATCATTTGAGGTCAGGAGTTTGAGACCAGCCTGGCCAACATGGTGAAACCCTGTCATTACTAAAAATACAAACAAATTAGCCAAGTGTGGTGGCATGCACCTGTAATCTCAGCTACGTGGGAGATTGAGGCATGAGAATCACTTGAACCTGGGAGGTGGAGGTTGCAGTGAACTGAGAAGGCACCACCATCACACTCCAGCCTGGGCAGCACAGCAAGACTGTGTCTAAAAAAAGAATGTTGTGATTGGCAAGCAATGGGTACTGGTTCCTAAATGAATGTATCAGAAATAACCTATGTAGCTAAATGATGGCTGTCCCTTTAGAACAGTCACTACTTTGGGTGACTTGGTAATAATCCCAATGTCACCTTCTGTGCTAAAAATAAAAATGAGGCAGCTGGTCTTTCAATGATCTTCAAGAAGCATCATTTCATGAACTCTTTCCTTGAGCTCTTGACACTACAGGTTAATGTTCTCTGTTTGAAAGTTACCCTGAACTTTTCCTTGCCAGAATCATGTCAGATTTAGTGAAGGTCCTAAATCTCCCATCTTAGTTTTTGGGTTCAGCTACTGTAGTCTTTCATCTGTGTCAAAAATGCCAGCAGTAAGAAATCAACCTCAGCACATATGGGAGAGTCCCACCATGTGGACTGAAGAATGCCCCCCAGCCCCCAACCACCAGAGACATGCAAGTCCCAATCCCCAGAACCGGTGACTGCCACCTTTCATGGCAAAAGGGACTTTGCAGGTGCAATTAAATTCAGAGTCTGAGGATGAGGAGATTTTCCTGGATTATCTGGGAGGGCCCAAAATGCAATCACAAGTTCCTTCGTAGCAGGAAACAGAGCAACATTGATGACAGAACCAGAGGGAATGAGGATGGAAGCAATGGATGGGAGTGACCTTGGAAGGGGCCACACGTCTCGGAATGCAGGCGTCCTCCAGGAACCAGAGGCAGTTTCTCCCCCAGAACCCACGGAGGAACCAGCCTGCCCACACCTGCCGATACCCCATGAAGCTGGTTTTGGACTTCGGGCCTCCGATTTCTGTTGAAGACCCCAGGTTTCTGGGGATCTGCTATAGCAGCCCTGGGAAACGAATCCACCAGCGTCCTCAATTTTATTATAATTTATCGAAGAGTTTCCACCAAAATTCCACTCTAAAATCAGCAACTATTAAAAACCTGGAACTCTGAGTAAACACCTACCATGAAAGCAATGCCCCGTCTCTCTTTTGGGGAGGACGAGAGTGGTTTTCCTACTTCCCTTGTAAGTTTCCTATCTCAGGCCCAAAGAAAACTGTCTCTGATCTCCTCTTCTTTGCTGAAGTGTTAAGGAAGTAACGTGTTAAATAATGTGTAACTTCACTCAGAGTATGTGCATTTTAATTAATGGCTAAAGGAGGAGGCAACTGTTTATACTGCCTGTGAGTATGCTGGAACTGCAGGTGCCAGCTTGGGAGGTATTTGCGGCCCGTGGCCTCCCAAGATGTCCTCAAAAGACACGAGGGTGGCAAGTGTCTGGTCAGCTTGCGGGAGGTCCCACATCATGGTGAGATGCTGTTTTTAGGTCCTGGGAAGGTGGGAATAAACAAACCAGATGAAGTCCCTGGCCTCAAGGAACCTACATTAAAGTGAAGGAAGGTAAGAGACGAATTAAGACATAGCAGGTGGAGTCACTGACCACACTATGGAGAAAAATCATGCAGGGAAAACTGGGTACACTGTACTAGGAGAACCGGGCTTGTTTTACACGGGTGGCCTTTGTTCGCAGAGCTGAAGGTGAGAGAGCATGAAGAAAGAGCTGCAGAGAGAGGAGAACGATGCGAGGAGGTAGATAAGGCTGCAGTCCAGGGTGGGAGGTGAGATCATAAAGATGGCAGCGGCCGGGTTCTGTGGGGTCACATAGACCCATGTAAGGAATTTGGATCCAATGCTGCATGAGATGGAAGCCATTAGGGCACTTGGGGCCACCCAGGGCCAAAGTCTGACTCATGGCTTTTGAGGACCACTCTGGCTGCTATGCTGAGAATAGAATCTGGGACTGAAGAGCTGCATCCGAGAGAACCATGAGGCTGCAACTCCAACCACCCAAGATGAGGGGATAGTGTCCTGGGTGAGGGTGACGGCATGGTGGTGAGAAATGGGATTTTGAATACTGTCGAATCCTACAGCCAATAGGATTAGCTGCTGCTTGGGATCGTGGTATGTGAGAGGCAGAGAAGAGTCGGTCATACATGCAAAGATTCGGAGTGAGTGAAAGGATGGAGCAGCTATGGACTGAGGCACAGAAGACTGTGGGTGCAGAAGGCCACAGAAGGAAGACCAGAAGACCAGCTTGGAAGATGCTACGTTCACGATTTAGAAGCATGGGGCATAGGAATTGCATGTGAGAACCTGCAATTCAGAGAGAAAGTCCCAGCAAAAGATTTCTATTTGGGAGTCACCCGTGTATAGATTTAAAACCATAAGAACCAAAAGAGATTATCTAGGGGAGTATGTGTGGATTCGGAAAAACAAAAAAAGATGCCCAATAGGCAAATCCTCACACAATTTTCAGAAAGCAGGGATTTGAGGAAGAACTAATACAAATGATGCAGATAGAAAGGCTGATCGGTGGGAGCCTTACTGAGCTGAAGTGTTGCAGGAGATATTTCTCTTTTTTTTTTTTTGAGATGGAGTCTTTTTCTGTCACCCAGGCTAGAGAGCAGTGGCACAATCTCAGTCACTGCAACTTCTGCCTCCCGGGTTCAAGTGATTCTCATGCCTCAACTTCCCACGTAGCTGGGGTACAGGCATGCACCACCGCACCCAACTAATTTTTGTCTTTTTAGTAGAGATGAGATTTCGCCATGTTGGCCAGGCTGGTCTCGAACTGCATTCCTGACCTCAAGTGATCAGCCTGCCTGGCTCCCAAGGTCCTGGGATTACAGGCCTGAGCTGCCGGACCCAGCCGAGGTGTTTCAAGGAGGGAGGCGCCATCAGCTGTGTCAGACGCTACTAATCACTCAGACAGGAACAGGACTGAACACTGACGTATGAAAGTCTTGGTAGGAACTGTTCTCAGGGATTAGTGAGGCGGTCTGTCTGAGTGGAGTTTGAGAAGGAGAGGGGAGAGAAAAGAGCAGAAAAAGTATTACTAGCAATAATTACCAAAACTTGCCAAATTTAATAAAAAATATTAGCCTGTACATCCAATATGGAGTTTGTTGAGCTTAATTTTTAAAATATAAGGATGAAACAAATAATAATAATTCAGTTGTCCCTGATGTGATTTTGTGCATTGGATGTCTGTATGGAAATATACCATGTGCTCTGTAAATATATACACCTACTATGTACTTATAAAAATTAAAAAATTTAAAAAATATATAAGGGAAAATTAAATACACATTCTACGTTACATTGTGGCATTTTTTCCAAGTAGCTACACATAGAGCGTTAATCACAAGTATCCCCAGTACAGAATACTTCAAATCTTCCATCGTTTTTGTTGCCATTGTTTTTATTTTTTTGTGAGATTTTGTTTTAGCCATTTCTCTATTGATTGACATTGAGATGGTCTATGGGGTCTCATTATGGTAATCAATAGTCAATGAGCATCTTTGCATCTACCTGTGTAAATACACAATTCTCTGAGAAGGTCAATGTCTCGGTGGAATTATTTCCATAATAAAAAATATTAATAAACCAAATCTGCCTGTCAGTCCACTTTCTCCTGCAGGCTCTCCTCCGTCCAGCCGTCATCGCCTCTTTCTCAGATTTCTGCGACCACCCCCAGCTGCTCTTCACACTTCTGCCTTCTCCTCCCTCAGTCAACTCTGTGGGACGGCCGTGTTGGAGACAGCCATGTCAGACCACATTGCAGCTCTGTTCAAATCCCTCCAGTGACCTCTTAGGCCCTCCGGGGAACAAAGTCCTTCCATGCGCTGCACAGACCCTATGTGCTGAGTACCTCACTCCCCTCCATCTATCACTTCCCTCTCTCTGACCGTGGCTCCCCTGATTATTTTCTCATTCACCTGGCTCTGTCTGCAGGGACCTATTTGCTTTTTTAAGAAACATAACAAGCCGAGTGTGCCAGTGCACACCTGAAATCACAGCACTTTGGGAGGCTGAGGTGGGCAAATCACTTGAGGTCAGGAGTTCGAGACCAGCCTGGGCAACATGGTGAAACCCCATCTCTACTAAAAATACAAAAATTAGTCAGGCATGTTAGCAGGCACCTGTAATCCCAGCTATTCAGGAGGCTGAGGCAGGAGAATCACTTGAACCCGGGAGGCGGAGATTGCAGTGAGCCGAGATCATGACCCTGCACTCCAGCCTGAGTGACGGAGCAAGATTCAGTCTCAAAAATCAAACAAACAAACAAGAAACATACCATCCATGTTTCATCTCAACCTGTTTGCACGTCCTGTTCTGCTGCTGCCCTCAATGCCTTCCCCTGGATGTCCTCACGGCTTGCTCCCTCACTTCCTATCGCCTTTTCCACACCATCATTGCATCGCCCGCTGACACAGGAGGTCCCTTTTATTATGTCTGTTTATTCTCTGTCAGCACCGCAGACGTAGCTCACTGCTCCACCTCTAGGCTGAATGTTTCCTAGAACTTCAGAGTCACTCAATAACTGTTTGTTAAATGAATGGAAATGCGAGGCCAGGAGTGGTGGCTCACACCCATAATCCCAGGACTTTTGGAGGCTGAGGTGGGCAGATCACGAGGTCAGGGGTTCGAGACCAGCCTGACCAATATGGTGAAACTCTGTCTCTACTAAAAATACAAAAATTAGCCGGGCATGGTGGCATGCGCCTGTAATCCCAGCTACTTGGGAGGTTAAGGCCGGAGAATCACTTGAACCCAGGAGGCAGATGTAGCAGTGAGCTGAGATCCTGCCACTGTACTCCGGCCTGGCTGACAGAGTGAGACTCTGTCTCAATAAATAAATAAATGGAAATGTGAATACGATATTCCCCTCTCTGTGTCATCTCTGTTTACATCTTGATGACGTGAGCAAAGTGGGAGAAGGGGTGACCTGGAGGAGGATGTGTCCCAGGTAGCCTTTCTCAATTTACATGGGTAGCAACATCATGTTTCACCGACACCTGGCCCTCCTCAGTTTTGCATTGTACTTTCCCACCCTATGAAGTTAGGAGTGGCCCTGTGACTTCTTTGGCCAACGGAAAGTGTTTATTTGCTGGTGCTGGGCTCTCTGCCCCTTCTTCCTTACTTTGAAGTCTCAATGATGTGCAGGTGAAACCATGAGCTATCACCTGCAGGCGCCATCCTGGAGAAATACCGACCGTGGCAGGAAGAAGTGCACCTGTGCTGTTTCAGCCGCTCTTGCCTGAGGGCCGGTGACGAGTGAAGCACGGGTTTTAGCCTGCCCTGCCTGACACATTGGAAACTTAGGAAAAGAGGAAGGAGCTTCACTGCAGTGGTAGGCGTGGGAGTCATCTCTGTGTTTAACATGGATACGACAAAATGTCACTGGGGAGAGTCCCTTCGGGAAGAGGCTGAACAGCTCACTCAGCTGGTAGGTGTGATTGGCCTCAGAGACCAAAGCAGCATCTGGTTCATGCTTGGGAGTGACAACTCTGGGCAGGCAGAGTCCCCCTTCCTGGTTTCATCAGGTCCCCTGTGCGAATGTCCAGAAACACCATAGTGAAGCCTTCCAAAGCAACACTTTGGAACATGTGTGGTAAATCCTGATATAAGTGAATATCGTTCTTTTCATCTAGGAGATTCTAGTGTTGGATAATCATGGTGATTATGTGAAATACCTTTTTCTTTAGGAGGAAACAAAATTTTGCAAAGTAAGTAGATTATAGCTGTTCATGCCATGGGGAGTGGTGGAGGCAGATGGATAGCTATGTGAGATGATGCATGTGCCTATTTGTTCCACTATAGCAACCTTTTTTTTTTTTTTTTGAGATGGAGTCTCACTCTGTCACCCAGGCTGGAGTGCAGTGGCGCAATCTCAGTTCACTTGCAATTTCCACCTCCCAGGTTCAAGTGATTCTTCTGCGTCAACCACCCAAGTAGCTGGGACTACAGGCATCCACCACGACACCCAGCTAGTTTTTATATTTTCAGAAGAGACAGGGTTTTGTCATGTTGGCTAGGCTGGTCTCAAACTCCTGACCTCAGGGGATCAACTGGCGTCAGCCTCCCAAAGTGCTGGGGTTACCGGTGCAAACCACTGCATGCGGACTTCATGTACTTTTAAAACTAAGATTGATTGATGGTCTGTGTTGAGAGGGATTCTGAAGTCTAAGCTGGGTTGAGTCTAATCACCCTTGTTACACACAGCTGACATCGCAGACCATTTCAGATGGTTCATTCCATAGGTTTGGCTTGCATAGATATTTAACTGTGGACAGGAAGATTTCTCATTTAGTGGCGCCAAATGCTTCCTCATTTAAACATTAAAGATTGGATTCGTCCTAAACCCCAGGGGAGAGCTGTTATGCTTGTGTCACAGTGCTGGTTTAAGAAGCTCTTGATTTAATCATTTTCTAAAGCCTTCATTGAGTCATTCTCTCATTTCTCTGAGCCTAAGCCTTAGGTTTTTCATAAAAATTAGTGCAGTTACTCACAGAATTACTTCTTTCTAAGACATAGAAAAAGAAGAGCAAGCAGAAAGCAGAGACAAAGGTGAAACATTTGGAATATGGTTTATTCATCTAATCCAACATATAAACATCTAAACCGCCATATAAACATCATGTAAAAACTACCATATAAATATCTAAACCATCATATATGTATATAATAGACTATCATAAAAATCCTAGTTTTAGGGTATTTTCCCCGTCCTTTGGAATCTCAATCGGTGTTTTGTGGTACATTAGTGAGCTAATGGGATGTGGTCATCATTGAAAAAGAAATGAAATAGCCTAACATAGCAGGATGCAGCAAAGCATGGCAGAGTGTGATTTAATACAGAAGAGGCTGGGATGACGACGTAGTTTGGATATTTGTCCTCACCTAAATCTCGTGTTGAACTGTGATCTCCAGTGCTGAAGGGGGCCTGTAGGAGGTGTCTGGACTATGTGGGTGGATCTCTCATGGCTTGGTGCTGTCTTCACGATAGTGAGTTCTCATGAGATCTAATCATTTAAAAGTGAGTGGCATCTCCCGCCTCACCCCCAACAGTCCCCCCCTTGCACCTGCTCTGGCCATGGGAGACCACACGGTCCCCTTTCGCCTTCTGCCGCGATGGCAAGCTTCCTAAGGCCTCCCTAGAAGTCGAGCAAATGCCAGCACCACGCTTCCTGTACAGCCTGCAGAACGCTGAGGCAACTACATCTCTTTTCTTTGTAAATTACCCAGTCTCAGGTATTTCTTTGCAGCAATGCAAGAATGGCCTAACACAGATGGGGTGGGATGAGATGGCATGACGTGGGGTGGGATAAGATAGAAAATGCTAGAATAAGTTACATGTCGTGAATGCAGCAGGGTAAGCATTGTTTTCTGAGGTTTAGCTTTGGGTGTGCTGCCTTGAGTGTGTGCGTGCACATGTGCATCTGTGCCTTTTAGGGAGTAATGTCAAATACTCTATTTCTTGCTGTGAATTCCAGTCAATAAGGTATAAAAGACAGTCGTCCAGACAGCCTATGTCACATGGAAGAACTCTTTGCTCCTCCCTTCGCCTGGCCCGGCTGCAGCTGCAGAGCCAAAGAGATCACTGTCAGCAACATTCACTTGAGTGGGAAAGACAGCGATGAAAATGGTGTGGTCATCAGGCTGGCACTGTAGGCGTGTGGGCACGAGGCACATGCTATTTTGGCTTTGATGGTGTCAGGGCCCCTCCCCATGAAATGGAGATTCAGCAACATCTCTGTCCACCCACCCTGGGGAGGAAGCAAAGAGGAGCACACAGCACATTTCAGACGGCCACGTGGGAAGCTCACGAGGCACAGTCAGCCCGGAGAAGCACACGCTGCCCTCGCCAGCTCTGGTGAGCCAGATGGAAGATCGCTTCCAACGCCATTCTCCTAAGATGCAGGATCCAGAAGCATTTCCAACTATGCTTCTCTTTCTGCCTGTGCTGCAGGTTTCTGAGGAATGTGCCTTGTAAGTCACCTTGAGGATGTCTCTCTTTTCCTTACTTTTCTTCTTCTTCTTCTTCTTCTTCTTTTTTTTTTTTCTGAGAGCATCTATCCCTAAGACATAATCTCTGCTCTCAACATGTGGCTAACTTGTGAGAAGTACTTGTGCTCGTCGACCAAATGCTTACTGCAGATAATTGTGCATGTGTGCGGCTCAAGATGCCCATTTTTAGCAACTGTTAAAGTGAAGAAATTCTCACCTCTAGATGACACTCTCTCATACGCACTTCAAGGGAAGACAAACACCACTCACTCACTCACACTACTCAAGTGTCATTTAAAACCAACTCTCAAGCATAATGGGATGTTACAGCCAATATTTATTTTTTCCTTTTCATTAGATAAATAGTATTAAATTGGGATCCTTGAGAAAATTGTACCCACGGTATCATAGTTGAATGTATTTTGAGCTCAAGACTCACTCAGGCAAATTTTCCTCGTATGCAAATCACCATCATTATGCAAATCAGGATGTCCACATTGCCATGCGAGTGTGAAATGGATGTTTGTTTTATGATGAGAATTATGTTTCCCAGTAGCAGCCTGCAGCGTGCAGCTCAGGAATCTGCGTGGGGACTGTGTTTGTTTCTCAGGCGTTTTTGTTGGTTCCAACATAAATCTATTGCCAATGCAGGCAATGTAGGGGTCTCTCTTTCATTCTAGGTCTGGGATCTAAGTTTCTCTCTGGAAGTGTCCTGGGGTTTTTTAGTGTAAGTTTGTGTTTACGTATAATAGCAAGTCTATAGGATGCTTTTTACAGCTGACTTTCAAGTCAGATTTCAATCTGTAACTTCACTTTGGGGTTAAACTGGGAAGTCCCTGGCCTACCTGCAAACACTTCTGTGTTCTTGACTGGGAACCAAATGACTTATTAGAATAAGGGAAGAAAGTGATGAAGAGTGATGGATTATTTTATTGTTCTTCTGTAGGGTAAAAGTAAACTGTATAATAGCATTACCAATATACATCATCAGCAACGAATGCTTCCTGCGAAAACACTGTGCTGAGTATTTAACTCATGGTTTCTTGTTGGAGAAATTTCCCTATTTCTCCCCACATAATCTTCCAAGGAAGTTACTGTTGTCAACCCTATTTCATGCATGAGGAAGCCTGGGCTTAGAGAAGTTTAATAACTTGCTCAGTGTCACAAAGCTAATGCCTGGTAGAATCGAGACTCAGACCCAGGTTCTTGCTTTTACAAAGCTCAAGCCCTTAGGCACCTTTCGTCTCTTGAGGGTGCTCTGATCCCCCAAAGTTGGAGCCACGCATTGATGCATACTGAGCCAGGTAGGCTGCTTGTGAAGGAGGAGACGGTTGAAGGAGACACTGGCGGAAGTGTGTGTGGCTCACTTATACTGCGTCCTCACAGGAGAAGAGAATCCCTCCACTGATGTGAGCTGGGGGCAGTGACTTGGTGTTTGGAGAGAAAGGAGGAGAGTTGCTGGACCAGCCTGTGAGAAACTCTGGCCTCAGTATGAGGGCGCTTGAGTCCAGGAGAGGAGACAGAATCATCAAGGCAGGAGGACACTCATGGTTTCCAGGGAGATGTGAAGGCAAGCAAAACGGTGCCTGGCGACGTCACTGCCTGCCACTTTCTCATCCCTGAGACGCCCCCTTTTGCCCTCTTTCCACTGACCTCAGCCTTCTCGCTCCACCACCGGTCTGGATCTTCATTCATTTGTTTTAGGCTTGAAAGCAACAGGGCTGTGGGTGAGAATCCCAAGCGTTCTACAGTGTTTCTCCCAGGGCTCTGGAAGTTCTCCTTCTTTAGGGAGCTTGGCGCAGTGGGATATTTCATTCGAGGCAGCTCGGCATCTGTTCACTCTCTTTTGAAAGCAGCACGTGGATTTCCTTGTTGAGAACAACGGATTGACTGCGGGACGCATTTCAGTACCCTTGTTATCCTGCTCTTTCCAAGTCTTCTGGGGCATGACCCATGCCTCTTCCCCAGAATCCAGACCCTGAATTCTGCGATACAAAGACCAAGAGAAGCCAATGTTCACTCATTCCAGAAAGCCCCTGGAAAGATGATCAAACATTCGCTGCTGCTGGGGCCTCCGCTGGCGACTGTCTACACGATGTGTCCCGTCCTCCCGCTGATCGATGACGCCTGTGCCTGGACGCAGTGTACTCTGCCTGGCACACCCTTCTTTAAGGACGACAGGAGGAGGTAGGGAATGGCACAGGAACAGGAGAAAGCCATGCTGAATGGGGTCTCGTGAGACTTCCAGGTGTTGAGATGGGTGATTAGAAAATGAGCCCACTGTCAGTGACAAGTGTTCCCTTCTCAGGCACTGTGTCGGGGCAGCGAAGAGGCAAAGGGAAAATTGTGCTGGCCGCTCAAAGGCCCATTCCCCGCTGAAACGCACCTGCAAGGCTCAGCTGGGTCAGCCCAGAGGCTCCAAACAAAAGGCCCCCAGCTCTTTCGTTTGGACCCAGGGTATGAGGAGAGGGAAGGGTTAGAAGTGGAGAAAGACTGGACTCGTGGGGGAGAAAAATGCTTTGCCGTGGGAGGCCTCTGGATGCAGATGCGTCCGTGAACACAGTGGCACAGGGCCCAGCCCTCTGCTGCAGCTCCCTTCAGATGCTGCCATGCGTGGGCTTTCACCAGGCTGGGGTGGTCGGGCCTGAGGGTCACATGGTGGATCCCAGCCTGGAGCTGGACGCCTTGTGCCTCTTGCTTTGGAGGCCCATAGGGTTTCTTTTAGATGCGCCTCTTCAAAAGTAAAAACGCAGAGTACTTTCCCACAGAAAGACAGGTTCTTCCTGATCTTTCTTTGATTTCATGCTTTCTAAAGCTGTTCCTTCCTTGCCTTTGAGTCTCTTGCTGTAAAACTTACAGAGGTGGTGTTGGTGCCTGGAGGAACCCCCATGGTGTGACTGGATTGGAAATACATTCATTTACACATGGCAGCAGACACGTGGCTCCGCAGCTCAGCTTCCATCCCACTCCTGCAACTGGACTGCTTTTATTCTGGGTATTATCACAGGTTTAATGACCCCATGACTGGCGGGCTCTGATTCCTTTCTTAGGGCAAGCCACCATCTGCAGTTCTCTTCTCCAGCACTTGAGGAGTATCTCTCCCCGAGCCAGGCGCACCTGACCCCATCCCACTCTCACCCTTGACCCTGACCCTAGATCAATTTGCCTTTCTATCAGCTTCTTTCCTTGGTAGATTAAAAGGGACAGAGGTTCATGGACCAAGGTCTTAGTTCCTTCCTAATGGACCCACTCCAACCACTTCCCATCTTTGTCCCTGGAGACTCACGTTGCTGGAAGAGCCGACCTCACAGCCCTAGCCTGGGTCACCTGCTCACCAAGGCCATGTGTGATGGGGAGAGAGGTTCTTCCAAGGATAGCAGGTACCGTTCTCAGAAGGGTTGCTGGCCACACGAAATAGCTGTCCACCCCAGGCGCTTGCCACATGGTTCCACCTGCTGCCAAAGGGTGTGTGTCTCTGAATCGGAATCCCCTATGTCCCTTGTAATCAGCCTCAGGGGATGGTAGTTAAAATATGTCCCCCCGTTAAAGGCGAACACAATAATATGCTACTATAGGATTTTAAGCACAAATGAAATTCCATTTGTGTTAGTTCGATTTCACCCTTCTGATAATGATATACCAGGAACTGGGCAATTTACAAAAGAAAGAGGTTTAATGGACTTACAGTTCCACATGGCTGGGGAGGCCTCACAATCATGGTGGAAGGTGAGGAGGAGCAAGTCACATCTTACATGCATGGCAGCAGGCGAAGAGAGAGCTTGTGCAGAGAAACTCACTTTTAAAACCATCAGATTTTGTGAAACTCATTCACTATCATGAGAACAACACAGGAAAGATCTGCCCCAATAATTCTATCACCTTCCACCAGGTTCCTCCCACAACACTTAGGATTTCAAGATGAGATTTCAGTGGGAGCACAGCCAAACCATGTCAGCATTCTCCTTTCTACAGAGAGAATACTGTTCTTAAGAGTACCAAGGCTAAGCCCTTGTGATGGACTGAGTTATGGTTTCCTCCTCCAGCCCCACCCCTCCACCCAGTTCATATGTTGTAGCCTCTGACTTCACCTTGCTTCCTCTTCCCAGAAGCCCTCCATGAACCCCAGAGTTGGGGCTTCTCAGTGCTCCTGCTTCTCCCTGGATTGGGGTCATCTCCACTAGCAGGCCAGGGGCTCCCTGAGGATCTTTGTTCTGCTCACAGCTGTGCCCCAGCTTTGAATGCCATCAGTGTCAGGCACACAACAGATACTCAAAAAAATACTGATGGAATCAGTGAATAATCACAGAGCACTTCACTGTGGAAATATGAGCTGAGCTTTATGGGGAGACTGAATTTGGGAGCTGAGAAGAGCACGAAAGAATCTGAGGCAGGAGAAGGTCAGGGCTGCTGGAAGGGAGCGGGACACTCACGTGTGTGGGGAAACAGCAGCCTGGCGTGAAGGTCTGGGCAGGTGCTGGGAGCCACAGGGCAGCGAGGTTGTCCAGGCTCAAGGGGTAGAGGGCGTGGGGAGCCACGTCCAGGGGAGTTCTGGCGGTAGGTCTGGGGTGGGTCCTGAGCAAGTTCTCCAGCTGTTGCAGGCTGCATTGTTCCCCCAGATCCATCTGTGGAAGCCCAAACTTCCACCCCTCAGCCTGGAACTCCATTTGGAGATGTGACTTTAAAGAGGTGCTTAAGTAGAAACGAAGACATGAGGGTGAGCTCGTTTCCAGCCTGGCTGAGGTCCGTATAGGAAGGGAAGTTAGGGCACAGATGTGCACAGAGAAATGACACCTGTAAAGACCCAGGGAGACGGTGGTGTCTGCAAACCTAGGAGAGAGGTCTCAGGAGGAACCAGCCACCAGCACCTTGGTCTTGGACTTCCAGCTTCCAGATCCGAGGAAAAATAAATCTCTGTTGCTGACCCCACCCAGCATCTGGCACTTGGTTATGGCAGCAGCGGACGAATATAGCCCCCGGGGTTTCATATTCTTTAGGGAAAATGGGATGTGTCCTATCAAACAAATGGCAGAAATGCTATAGATGATTTTAAAACAATTTTATTGAGGTATTCTGTACATATTTAACACATACAATTTGGTGAGTTTGGAGAAAAGTATACACCCATGAAACTAAAGGTTAGTTTTGTTTATTTTTCAGAAATTCTTTCTTCTACTGCAGGGCGACAGACTTCTGAACCTGGCTGTAAGATTAATTGTGCAGAAAATGGTCTGCATTAAAATTGCTTACATTGCCAAAAGGCCAGTAGAAAACAGGTGATGCTTTTTTGTTGTTTTTTGTACTTTGGGCTCTGGGGTACACGCGCACATCCTGCATCCTGCAGGATTGTTGCATAGGTACATACATGCCATGGTGGTTTTGCTGTCTCCATGTCCCCCAACCACCCCC